>ML776734.1:2301640-2313300 GCA_009831015.1 Picea engelmannii
ACAACTCAAATAGCCCACTCCCTGACTCAATCCGGAGTCCAAGGGAGTTCCACCGATGCCTCTGCATCCTCAAGGTCCAAAACCCTGCACACTCAATGAAACTGAGTCAATAGCATATGTATATAGAAATAGTAAAACATCCTGTCATCAATCATGACGCATCATCATCAAGGTTAAGTGGTTCATCATCATAAAAATCTAGATCACTTGTGAGCAAGTGTCCTCAAAGAATAAGTTTTGTCAGTGCGCCAGAGCGGGATGTTACAAATAAAGAAGAAGAGGTTGAGAAGCTTCAAGAATAAGTTGTCACATTGAGAAGTAAAATCGCCAAGCTAAAAAAAAACATTGAAGAGAAAGAAACATCCACATCAGTTACAGAGAATGAAGAGAAGCACTCTAGGTTGCTAGAAAAGAAGAATGAAGAAAAAAGAAAGAGTTATGCAGAAGTACTCAAAGGAAGGAATCATGTTCAACCTAAATCTAAGAAAACTATTGAAGGTACATATTCAAGAAGAACATCTGTGTTCAAGCCACAAATAAGATTCAATCATGATCATGATCAATCAAGGCATAAATTCAAAAGGACTACACCACAAAGAAGATCATTCACTCCTAGGTATGCAAATTTCTTTTATGGTCATTGTTTTATTAAACTAATTTTGGACATAAGGTTGTAGATTGCAGGGATTATAAAAGAAATGTTCAAGCAAGAGGGGCCTATGTGGACGCACGTAACATTGAGTGTTACAAATGTCATAACTGTGGACACATAGCCAGTGATTGTAGAAACATGATCGATATTTCCATGAAAGAGAACACCGATATCAGATATAATAAAGTATGGATAAGAAAACAGGAAGAACAGGTGAACAAATACCAGGTACCAGAGATCGCAATATTGAAAATAAAACGAGATGAAGAAAATTGTATAGAGAAAAAGAAATATATGAGATACAGGAAGGCTTGGAAAATAACTAAAATAAAGGACGGACATGTAAATAAGGAACTGGTTCAAGAGATTTTAATTTTAGGCATTGTAGTGAAAGATGAATCCACACACAGAAAGAAATAATTCAGAGCTTAGAGAGATAATGAATGTACCAATGAAGATGATGATGAATCTACTAATGAAGATGATGATGAATACACATCAGAGAAGGAATTGTTCTAAACCATCCGTCTTAGAGACTCCCAGGTAATATGAATATTAGACAGGGGTAGTCTATGTGATAGTTGGGACAAACCAAATAACCATCCTTTGAGAAGCTTGCGGAGTTTGAGAAGACATATTCATAGCAGCTGGTTATCAGAAGTATAATTTGATAGATTAATAAAGACTTCATGATAGTATAGTGATAAATGGCTCAACATTATGGACAATTGCACAACTGGAGTCTTGGATAGTATGGAAAGAGATGGATTCGTAAGAACACTTAGCAGGTTTGGACAGATATATGATAGTGGACGATAGCATGGATTCATATATTGGTTCATAGAGTGGTTCATAGACAAAGGAACATTATCATAATGGATGATAATTACACAAGAAATGGATCGAACAATGCTAATGGATTCCAAAATTGACAGATATTTTTGGACACATGTAGTGCATACAAAATTTCACATTCAAAAAATAGTAATGCACAGAAACAATAATGAAAAAACTCCCACGAACTATGGAAAGGAAGTGCATAAAACAACCTCTACATCAAGGTAACTCAAGATAGTATTTTATTAATTGAATTTTATGTTGATGATATTATTTTTGGAAGTACCGATGACAAGTTAAGCTAAAAAATTGCAAAGGATATGCATAATGAATTTGAAATGTCATTACTTGGAGAAGTATCCTTCTTTTTGGGTCTTCAGATACGTCAAAGCAACCAAGGAATTTTTATTTCTCAAACTAAGTATATCAGAGAAATGCTAAAGAGGTTCAGAATGGAATATTGCAAACTAGTTACCACTCCTATACAAACCAGTTGCAAGTTGAGAAAATATGACGATTCAAAGTATACAGACCAGAGGAAATATAGGTCAATGATTGGTATCTTACTATATGTGACAAAATTCAGACCATATGTAATGTAGGCAGTTAGGCAGGTGGCACAATTTCAAGCAACACCAAAGGAATCATGTGTATTAGAAGTGAAAAGGATTTTCAGATATCTCAAAGGAACAAAAGAGTTTGGATTATGGTATCTAAAAGGAAAGGGTTTATCACTTATTTCTTACACAAATGTAGATTGGGTAGGTTGCATTGATGACCGACAAAGCACCAGTGGAGCAGCGTTCTACTTGCGTGAGTGTTTAGTATCATGGTTAAGAAAGAAAAAATCTTCAATATCCTTATCTATAGATGAGGCAGTGTATATTGCAATAACAACATGTTGTACACGGGTTCTATGGATGAAACAAACTCTGAAAAATATGCAGGTTGAGTATGATGAGCCCATTCCAATCTATTGTGAGAATACAAGCGCAATCAACATCTCAAAGAACTCTATGATGCACTCCAAGATGAAGCACATTCCAATCAAATATTACTTTCTATGGGAACAAGTTGCAAAGAAGAATGCCGAAGTTGAATATGTGGGCACAAAAGAACAAGTGGAAGACATATTTAATAAACTGCTTCCACAGGAAGCCTTTGAGTATCTATGCGAGAGACTCGAAGTAATTTCTACTCCAAAATGAATGCTTTTGAATGATTATCTTCTATGTATTAGATTTACAGGAGGAAGCACCATAAAGAGGACAGTTCGGGTTGGAAGGAAGAGTTCAGTCAGGGGGAGTATCCGCAAGGACAATTTAGCTAGGGAGAGCAACCCCAGATGGAAAGATACATTTCCCATTGATGACAAAGAGGGAGAGATTTATCATATGCAAAGGTAAATTCTTGGAAAGAGAGCATAAAGACATGTGTCCAAGGGGAGCGATTGTTACATGCAAAGAATGAGAGATATGACTTCAGAGTGATACCCTTTTTCAAAAGGGGAGATATTATTCATATGAAAGGAGAGAGAGTAATCAAAGGATTATAAACACAAAGAAAAATCAAAGGCATGTAGACAAGGGGATCATCCCCAAAGAGAGTTCAGTCAGAGGGAGAAAACCCAAAGGGATATACCCTTTGCCGTTGATGTCAAATGGGGAGATATACAAACATTGATGAGGAGTATAAGCATGAATGTTATCAAGACTAAGTGTTGCCATCAATGTTGTTGTTTCCATCAATGCCAAAGAGGGAGATTGTCAGACATTTGGCTTAGGTTGATGGACAATTGGTATGGATTGTTGGTTTTCATTGATTTCAACCATTGGAGAGTGATATTTTAGATTGATGTCAATCCTTGGTGATTGTTGTCAACCCTTGGAGAAATTCTGGTAGCGAATTTCGGTAGCACAAAGGTTTGGGTAATGGACCCAAGGTATTTTAATGTATTATGATATGAGTTTTAATATATTTAAAGGTAAGCCTATTCTAGATGGATATTACATGTCATTCCATTTCCAGTGGTATGTGGAACGTGACATAACTCCTCACTGTTAGAGAGTTATGTCCATGAGAAGTTGGAGAACCCAAGTTTGGTTAATGGACCCAAGTTTGTTTGATGGATAATGATATGTGTTTTGATATATTTGTAGGAAAGACTATTCTATATGGAAAGTACATGTCATTCCATTTCCAGTGGTATGTGGAACGTCACATAACTCCTCACGGTAAGGGAGTTATGGCCATGAGAAGTTGGAGAACCCAGGTTTGGGTAATGGATCCAAGTTTTTTTGATGGATAATGGTATGATTTTTGATATATTTGCAGGAAAGAATATTCTATATGGATAGTACATGTCATGCCATTTCTAGTGGTATGTGGAACGTCACATAAATCCTCACGTTTAGAGAGTTATGGCCATGTGAAGTTGGAGAACCCTCATGAGTCATCTAGAAGCCCCAAAAAGTCAAAGTTTTTGCAAAAGAAATTATTTAAATAATAAATTTAATGGAGAGCTCATTAAAATAAGGAAAGTGGGATGATAAATGAAAGTATAAATAAGAGGCAAGACTCTCTCATTTAATCACACTTGAATATCATTGAATATCTATTTTTGTGAAAGGTTATTTGGGAAGGTATTATTGATAGAGAAAAATTGCAGTAGAAAAAGTGCGACAAGAAAAGTGCGGCAACAAAAGTGCGGAAAAAAAGTACGACAGAAAAACTCGTGGCAGAAAAAGTGGGGCAGAAAAATCATGGCAGAAAATTTGCGGCAGGAAAAGTGCGAAAGAAAAATCACAAAAAAAATATTGCGGCAGAAAAATTGTGGTAGAAAAAGTGTGGCAAAAAAATCACAGCAATAAATTCATGGCAGAAAAAGTGCTGCAAAAAAATCGTGGCAGAAAAATATCGGCAACAACATGGTTGGGGTCTATTTATGAGAGATATGGCACATCTTGTTTGAGGTATGTTTTGTGATCTAGGGTTTATCTCTTGAGATGGTATTGAATGTTTAGTATTGCTTCATATATCAGATTTTTTGAGGGATACAATTGGTATTTTGTTGTTGGTATTTGGCATATGGGTATTGGTCTTTTGGTTGTGATGTGTTGTTGAAGTTATTGGTTTAGAGTGAGGGTACATAATAGTGAGGTTGTGGCTCATGGTTTGATGTAAGGGTTTATGGTATTTGGTTATTGATAGTGTGATGTATTCCTAGAGAAATTTTGATGGTTATATTGATATATGTACTTGGTGTATGGTTGAGGTAGATGGTTGAGACAAGTAGTTGATGAGTTGGCACATACATGAGGTGTATACTTGATAATGTTGGTACATCTTGATGAGTCATAGTTGATGTGTATTTGATTCATGATTGGTACAAATTGGGTGCATGGTTGATGCACTCATTGATGGTACAAGTCAAGGTACAATTTGGTGCATGGTTGATGCACTTCTTTATGGTACAGGTTGATTATAGGTTGTTTGGTATAGGTTGGTGCATGGTTGATGCACTTGTTTATGGTACAGGTTGATTACAGGTTGAGGTACAGGTTGATGCATGGTTCAGGTTATTGGTATAGGTTGTTTGGTGCAGGTTGATTAGTACAGGTTTACAACAGTATATCTCACAGTGATAGTGTGACAGCGGTTGCATCATTCTACTTCGACATTAGAGAGGTTGGATGGGGAAAGGACAGGTGGTTGTAGCCACCTTCCGATTGTAGTCGGAGAACATAGGGGGTTTTAGCCTCCTTCTGGTTGTAGCCATAGATTTGGGGTGTTGGAGTTTCCCTCATGTTGTAGACTGAAAAACTAGGGGGTTGGAGCCTCCTTCTAGTTGCAATTGGAAAACAAAGGAAGTTGGTGCTTCCAATGAATGTAATTCTTAAATACATATAAGAAAACTCATTCCGTGGTTTTCTCCCGCTTTGGGTTTCCACATAAAAACACTAGTGTGCTATGTATGATTTCTCATTTGTTCATTGTTTATTTACTCTGCAACTATTGGATGATAATGTTCTATTGATATAACACTTGCATATTGTGGTTAAAAAGGATTGAATTGCTCTATTATTGATTCAACCCCCTCTCAGTAATCCAAAAATTGGTATCAGAGCAGGTTCCTTCATGAAACAGTTTAACCACTGGAAGGAGATAATGGATTATTCTTAAAATGGAGTACCATTGTTTAATGGTCAGAATGGTTTAAAGTATGAGCTATGGAGTGGAAGGAGAAAGTTATTTTTACAGGCACAAGGGTATTATATTTGGCTATCATTCATTACATGATATGATAGTTCAAAAAGAACAAAGACTGTAGCCAAGAAAGAATTGAATAAGAATAACAAAATAGCAATGGATTTCATCTAGGAAGAATTACCTAATCCGGTAAGAGAAAAGGTTGGTAAATGTTCATCAGCCAAAGAAATTTGGGATAAGTTACATGACATATATTCTTCACCCATCACAAATTTAAAAAATGACAAATACGATGTAGGTACAGATCAAGAAGAAATATGTTTACCATGTCAAATAGATTCAGAACCTTAAGAGTACATAATCAACAATGGTATGTTGTTTTGCTTTAATTGTGAAAAAAATGGACATCTTGAAATAGAATGCCATGAAGGAAATGACACAGAAAAACAAATTGAAAAAGAAGACAATTATGAGGCATAATTGATTAGTGCTTTAGATGAACTAAGAGAATAAAACAAGTCACTCAAGAAAGAATTGATGAAGCAAAAGGAAAGTGTTCACATTTTTTAAGAATCCCAATAGGTCACCGAGATCTTAAGAAATCAGCTAGAAGAAGCCACAAAGATCGAAGAAAATCTTGAATATTAAAATCAGTGTTTGGAAGCCAACATGGCAACACAAAAGGAAGAAGCAGAAATGGGAGAGAAGATATTGACAAATCATCTTAAGGAAATAACTAACGATCTAAACTAGCTTGAGTCAGATTTTGGTCAAGAAGAGAAAGTGCTTGAAGAAGAAAAAATTATATTAAAAATTCAGCTTGAAGAAGCGAAGAGAACAAAAGAAGTCATGAAGTCCCAGATATTAAATAAAGAAGAAGAGGTTGAGAAGCTTCAAGAATAAGTTGTCACATTGAGAAGTAAAACCGCCAAGCTAAAAAATAATGTTGAAGAGAAAGAAACATCCACATCAGTTACAGAGAATGAAGAGAAGCACTCTAGGTTGCTAGAAAAGAAGAATGAAGAAAAAAGCAATATTTATGTAGAAGCACTCAAAGGAAGGAATCATGGTCAACTCGAATCTAAGAAAACTATTGAAGATACATATTCAAGAAGAACATCCGTGTTCAAGCCACAAAGAAGATTCAATCATGATCATGATCAGTCAAGGCATAAATTCAAAAGGACTACACCACAAAGAAGATCATTCACTCCCAGGTATGCAAATTTCTTTTATGGTCATTGTTTTTATTAAACTAATTTTGGACATAAGGTTGTAGATTGCAGGGATTATAAAAGAAATGTTCAAGCAAGAGGTGTCTATGTGGCCGCATGTAACATTGAATGTTACAAATGTCATAACTGTGGACACATAGCCAGCGATTATAAAAGCATGATCGATATTTCCATGAAAGAGAACACCGATATCAGATATAATAAAGTATGGATAAGAAAACAGGAAGAACAGGTGAACAAATACCAGGTACCATAGATCACAATATTGAAAATAAAATGAGATGAAGAAAATTGTATAGAGAAAAATAAATATATGAGATACAGGAAGGTTTGGAAAATAACAAAAATAAAGGAAGGACATGTAAATAAGGAACAGGTTCAAGAGATTTTAATTTTAGGCATTGTAGTGAAAGATGAATCCACAGACAGAAAGAAATAAGTCAGAGCTCAGAGAGATAATGAATGTACCAATGAAGATGAAGATGAATCTACCAATGAAGATGATGATGAATACACATCAGAGAAGGAATTGTTCTAAGCCATCTGTCTTAGAGACTCCCAGGTAATATGAATATTAGACAGGGGTAGTCTATGTGATAGTTGGGACAAACCAAATAACCATCCTTTGAGAATCTTGCAGAGTTTGAGAAGACACATTCATAGCACCTAGTTAGCAGAAGTACAATTTGATAGATTAATAAAGACTTCATGATAGTATAGTGATAAATGGCTCAACATTATGGACAATTGCACAACTAGAGTCTTGGATAGTATGGAAAGAGATGGATTCGTAAGAACACTTAGCAGGTTTGGACAGATATATGATAGTGGACGATAGCATGGATTCATATATTGGTTCATAGAGTGGTTTATAGACAAAGGAACGTTATCATAATGGATGATAATTACACAAGAAATGGCTCGAACAATGCTAATGGATTCCAAAATTGACAGATATTTTTTGGACACATGTAGTGCATACAAAATTTCACATTCAAAACAGAGTAATGCTCAGAAACAATAATGACAAAACTCCCTACGAACTATGGAAAGGAAGTGCAGAAAACAACCTCTACATCAAGGTAACTCAAGATAGTATTTTATTAATTGAATTTTATGTTGATGATATTATTTTTGGAAGTACCGATGACAATTTAAGATAGAAATTTGCAAAGGATATGCAGAATGAATTTGAAATGTCATTACTTGGAGAACTATCCTTCTTTTTGGGTCTTCAGATACATCAAAGCAACCAAGGAATTTTTATTTCTCAAACTAAGTATATCAGAGAAATGCTAAAGAGGTTCAGAATGGAATATCGCAAACTAGTTACCACTCCTATACAAACCAGTCGCAAGCTGAGAAAAGATGACGATTCAAAGTATACAGACCAGAGGAAATACAGGTCAATGATTAGTATCTTACTATATGTGACAACATCCAGACCATATGTAATGCAGGAAGTTAGACAGGTGGCACAATTTCAAGCAACACCAAAGAAATCACGTGTATTAGTAGTGAAGAGGATTTTCAGATATCTCAAAGGAACAAAAGAGTTTGGATTATGGTATCTAAAAGGAAAGGATTTATCACTTATTTCTTACACAAATGCAGATTGGGTAGGTTGCATTGATGACCGAAGAAGCACCAGTGGAGAAACGTTCTACTTGCATGAGTGTTTAGTATCATGGTTAAGAAAGAAACAATCATCAATATCCTTATCTATAGATGAGGCAATGTATATTGCAGCAAAAACATGTTGTACATAGGTTCTATGGATGAAACAAACTCTGAAAATATACAGGTTGAGTATGATGAGCCCATTCCTTCCCATTGTGAGAATACAAGCGCAATCAACATCTCAAAGAACTCGATGATGCACTCCATGACGAAGGACATTCCAATCAAATATTACTTTCTACGGGAACAGGTTTCAAAGAAGAACGTTGAAGTTGAATATGTGGGCACAAAAGAACAAGTGGCAGACATATTTACAAAACTGCTTCCACAGGAAGCCTTTGAGTATCTACGCGAGAGACTCGAAGTAATTTCTACTCCAAAATGAATGATTTTGAATGCTTATCATATATGTATTAGATTTACATGAGGAAGCACCATAAAGAGGGCAGTTCGGGTTGGAAGGAAGAGTTCAGTCAGGGGGAGTATCCGCAAGGACAATTTAGTTAGGGGGAGCAACCCCGGATGGAAAGATACATTTCCCATTGATGTCCAAGGGGAGCGATTGTTACACGGAAAGAATGAGCGATATGACTTCAGAGTGATACCCTTTTTCAAAAGGGGAGATATTATTCATATGAAAGGAGAGACAGTAATCAAAGGATTATAAACACAAAGAAAAATCAAAGGCATGTAGACAAGGGGAGCATCCCCAAAGAGTGTTCAGTCAGGGGGAGAAACCCCAAAGGGATATACCCTTTGCCATTGATGTCAAAGGGGGAGATATACAAACATTGATGAGGAGTATAAGCATGAATGTTATCATGACTAAGTGTTGTCATCAATGTTGTTGTTTCCATCAATGCCAAAGGGGGAGATTGTCAGACATTTGGCTTAGGTTGATGGAAAATTGGTATGAATTGTTGGTTGTCATTGATTTCAACCATTGGAGAGTGATATTGTAGATTGATGTCAATCCTTGGTGATTGTTGTCAACCCTTGGAGAAATTCTAGTAGCGAATTCCGGTAGCACAAAGGTTTGGGTAATGGACCCAAGGTTTTTTAATGTATAATGGTATGAGTTTTAGTATATTTAAAGGTAAGCCTATTCTATATGGATATTGCATGTCATTCCATTTCCATTGGTATGTGGAACGTGACATAACTCCTCACTGTTAGAGAGTTATGTCCATGAGAAGGTGGAGAACCCAAGTTTGGTTAATGGACCCAAGTTTGTTTGATGTATAATGATATGTTTTTTGATATATTTGTAGGAAATACTATTCTATATGGATAGTACATGTCATGCCATTTCCATTGGTATGTGGAACATCACATAACTCCTCACGGTTAGGGAGTTATGGCCATGTGAAGTTGGAGAACCCTCATGAGTCATCTAAAAGCCCCCAAAAGTCAAAGTGTTTGCAAAAGAAATTATTTAAATAATAAAGTTAATGGAGAACTCCCTAAAATAAGGAAAGTGGGATGATACATGAATTTATCAATAAGAGGCAATGCTCTCTCATTTAATCACTCTTGAATATCATTGAATATTTCTTTTTGTGAAAGGTTATTTGGAAAGGTATTATTGATAGAGAAAAATTGCAGCAGAAAAAGTGCAGCAGGAAAAGTGCGGAAAAAAAAAGTGTGGTAGAAAAAGTGTGAAGGAATAATCGCGGAAAAAAAAGTGCGGCAGAAAAATCGTGGGAGAAAAATCACTACAGAAAATTCGCGACAGGAAAAGTACGGCAGAAAAAGTGCAACAGAAAAATCATGGCAAAAAATTCGCGACAGAAAAATCGTGGCAGAAAAAGTACGGCAGAAAATTCATGGCAACAACATGGTTGGGGTCTATTTGTGAGAGATATGGAACATCTTGTTTGAGGTATGTTTTATGAGCTAGGGTTTAGCTCTTGAGATGGTATTGGATGTTCAATATTGTTGCATATATTAGATTTGTTGAGGGATACAATTGGTATTTTGTTGTTGGTATTTGGCATATGGGTATTGGTATTTTGGTTGTGATGTGTTGTTGAATTTTTTGGTTTATCTTGAGGGTACATAACAATGAGGTTGTGGCACATGGTTTGATGTAAGGGTTTATGTTATTTGGTTATGGATAGTGTGATGTATTTCTAGAGAAATTTTGATGGTTATATTGATATATGTACTTGGTGTATGGTTGAGGTACATGGTTGAGACAAGTAGTTGATGAGTTGGCACATACATGAGGTGTATACTTGATGTTGTTGGTACATATTGATGAGTCATAGTTGATGTGTATTTTATGCATGATTGGTACATATTGGGTGCATGGTTGATGCATTCGTTGATGGTACAGGTCAAGGTATAGTTTGGTGCATGGTTGATGCACTTCTTTATGGTACAGATTGATTACAGGTTGTTTGGTATAGGTTGGTGCATGGTTGATGCACTTGTTTATGGTATAGGTTGAGGTATAGGTTGATTGATGGTTCAGGTTATTGGTACAGGTTGTTTGGTGCAAGTTGATTGGTATAGGTTTACAATAGTATATCTCACAGTGATAGTGTGACAGTGGTTCCATAATTATACTTCTACATCAGGGCATTTGGATGGGGCAAGGACAAGTGGTTGTAGCCACCTTCCATTTGTAGCTGAAGAACATAGGGGGTTGTATCCTTCTTCTGGTTGTAGCCATAGATTTGGGTATTTGGAGCTTCCCTCAGGTTGTAGTGTGAGAAAATAGGGGGTTGGATCCTCCTTCTAGTTGCAGTTGGAAAAGAAAGGAAGTTGGTGCTTCCAATGAATATAATTGTCAAAGACATATAAGAAAAAACATTACACAGTTTTCTCCCGCTTTGGGTTTCCACCTAAAAACATTGGTGTATTGTGTATGTGTATGATTGCTCATTTGTTCATTGTTTATTTACTTTTCAACTATTGGATGATAATGCTACATCTACATAACACTTGCATATTGTGGTTAAAAAGGATTGAATTGCTCTATTACTAATTCACCCCCTTTCTCGGTAATCCAACAATCTCATCTCATATTGTCTTATGAATTG
>ML776734.1:2328622-2391947 GCA_009831015.1 Picea engelmannii
ACAGGTGACTGCGGGGGTATACCACGGTACCTAGGACAGACATCGGGCCACGCTTTGCAGAGTATACCTGGAGGGTGCTTCCGTATTCGAGTTTCACTTGCACCGGTAAGTTGCTCTAGTGTTGGTTGTTGTAACTGTTCTTCCAACTAGTTTAGTGTTTGCTTGATTTATCTTTTAGGGGCTTCTTTTTAGTGTGTGTTACTGTTTGCACGTGTAGAACACCTTAGCGTGTCATGGATCTTCTCACACAGTGGAGGATTCAGAGCTCTGTCGGTCAGGAAGGCTTCTGGGCCTGCCGCCGGTTATACTGGAGCCACCCCCGCCACCATTGAGGTGAAGGCTAGACCAACAAGAGTATTTCAAAGCAACCGGGTTACAAACCATTGAGCCCGAACAACTCCCGGAGGAATCAACCGCCAATCTTGGTTTGGTTGAAACCCCAACCACTGATACTTGGCTGCAAGTTATTGTGCCAATTCAATTTTACGAACGCCTATCAGTGTCTCACACAGCTATGGCAACAAACGTTGTTACTTCCTCTGGGAATTCTTCCATTCCCATCACTGTTGCTACCACAGGAGAATCATCTCCTAACTTGCCTCCGTCGGTCCGGGTCACCATGGTCTCGACCGCAACTACGTCACATAGTGGACCGTCCCCATCTATCGTGGCGACCACACCTCCTTTCACACCTAGTGCGATAGGCCCTCCGTTCTCATACGGTATGCCTAGTTCGGGTACCAGTCCTGCACTCACTTACTCCACTTTATAGATTTTGGGTCTAGGGGAAGGGAGCTCTAACACTCCTCTGCAAGGTCAACTTGGGGGCATTCATGTCCCTTTCAATGCCTTTCCTTACACTAGAGGTCATATCTCTCCTTCGTCCCCTTCGCTTGGTGGTCTGCATCAACAGTCCGCCGGGAAGCCTGCACACACGAGTTCATTTGGAGTCGGGAGTCAAGGAACACCTACGCAAACTCTGCCAGTGGGATCATCACCGTTTGTTTGGAACAGGACGTTTGGTAACAACACTTTCTCTTCCACTGCTTTCCCATCTAGGGGCACACCCATTTTTGGACAGTCTACTCCGACAGAGGGTACTATTCTTGCGACGGGGGAACATATACCAAGACCTTGGAACTCAGGACAAGGATTCATTCCTTCCTCTGAAATGTCGTTCTGGGGTAATTATTTCCACAGTCAATGGAACCCCGGACAAACTTCTATGCCTCTCCCATCAAGATCGGAATGGGGTAATCCTTCCCAAAGTCCGTCAAACACGATGAATGCCCAACATCCTATGTCCTTCATGGGGAATCAGCCAATGATGTCTCCGTAGATGAAAAACCCTTATGCTAGTCAGGGCCATGGTTTCTACCAGAATCCGGGCCAGCAGCCAAACTTTTCTTGGCAACCTGGTGCTAGTCAAACTCCAGGACCCTTTTTTCCAGGCTATCAGCAACAACCCAAACTACCATTCCTGGCGACATTACACTTGCCAGATTTGACACGGTTGTTAAATGATCCTATCTGTCACGATCCGCGTTGGCCTCCTATGCCAATGAAGTTGTCTTCGGACATTCCAAAGTTTGAGGCCAAGCCTAACGAAGATCCAGGTGATCACGTGACTACTTTCCATCTTTGGTGTTCATCTAACTCATTGAGAGATGACTTCGTCCAGTTGCGATTATTTCAATGCACTCTTATTGGGAGTGCCGCGAAATGGTACATGGAGCTTGATCGTTCATGATATTCTTCTTTTGGCGAACTGGCGATGGCCTTCCTCAACCATTTCCAGTTACCTGTGAGATACGATGCCGGCACAGAGTTGCTAGCCAATTTCGAACAGATGACAGAAGACCATATCTCTGATCATATCCGAGAATGGCGACGCTGAAAGAATTTAATCAAAGTACCAGTTCCACCAGCATTCCTGCTAGAGTGGTTCCTTAAGTCTTTAGTCCCACAATTATCCAAAGACGTCACAACTTCTGGGGTTTTCTCCGAGGAAGATGCCATCATGAGGGATCAACAGTTTGAGCTTATCTATTCTCAGTCTGGTTTATTATACAACATCCTGCCAGATGCGCCACGATCAATACTGGATAAAACTAGACAAAGAGCCAGACCACATGCTGATGGTATTGTTGGTTCCGCACAAACTAAGCCCGCTGAGCAATTGACAAAAAAATTGTAACAGTTATCTATCCAACACTCAGCGGCCAACCATACTACTTCTTTGGCTACTCCTCCTACCCAAACGTCGGAAGTACACTCCATGCAGACGACTAACCCAAAGGCCAACCAGCAGCCTGAAGGAAAGAAAAAACAACGAAAGAAGGGTAAGGGGGAGAAAAAACCCACTGATAATGCTGGTGAGGGCACAACGGAAAAGTGGAAGGTGAGGTACCTGTGCAACTTGTGTGCGGAAGACCACCTGACCCATCTATGTCCTCGACTTGTAGAGGCCCAAGAGTTTGTCACACAACAACAACAGGCTGTGTTGACTAATCCCTTTCAGCATGGGCAAAATTTAACTCAAGCCTCTGCAAGTGCCAAAGGGTGCAGTCAAGAAACCTGCCCTCCTCCTAACAATTCCTCATCCGCGAACGTATACATGGTTAGGGGTGATGCTTTAATAACGACTAGAGTGCACGACTATAGTAAAGCAAGAACCTCTGAGAAGGGCAAAGAAGCCGAGATCCCATCTCTTCCTCTACTGATCGAGAAGATGTTGGGTGAAACAATGACATGCATTCCAAAGGGTGCATTTAAGAAATATTCTCACAATCCAAACGCAAGGGTCGCCCATAATTACTCTATGGTGGAAGATTTATCCCAAACCCCTTGTGTTATGTCTGCTTTGGAGGTCTTCCAAAGTTGCCCTGCTCAGAGGAAAGCCTTGTTGACTGCTTTAGGCTCTACTGAGACTTGTAACCCGGGTACCATCATGTTAGATACGACTGACTTGAAACCTCGTCTGCCTTACCACATCGCGTTTCAGGTAGTAGTGGCTCATCCCACGAAAACTTTTACACAGAATATCTTCCGCACGGTGGTCGACGAGGGCGCTTTGACTTGAATTATGTTGTTTGCATACTGGAAAGCCATTGGTCAGCCCGAGTTGTCTCCATCACCTACTCTCCTCACTGCGTTCGATGGTCATTCTTTCCAACCACATGGCATCATTCCTTCTTTCCCTGTGCAGTTAGGAGGAAAGACCGTGTGCGTTGAAGTATAGGTAGTCGATGCCCCCCTTGACTATAATCTCTTGTTAGGTCATAGTTGGACTTATGCTATGCAAGCGATGGTTGCTACATTTTTCTGAGTCTTGTTGTTTCCACACGAAGGCTGGATAGTGACCATAGATCAATTGTCCTTCTCTAGGCCTGATCCAGCCCTGGGGGCATCCATGGTTCCCATGATTGATAATCCTCAATACCGTGTCATTAACGTAGGAGTTGGTTTGTGCCCATATTTAATGGGTACTTTCGATTATCCACCTCCTCATGGCGATGTCAATTTTATATCGACTCACCACAAGGCTGAGATTTTTCACGTCTTGTCGGTCCGCACGACTTACTTTCAGGATCTGTGGATTCTTCCTTCCCCATCAGCAACTATGGATGAGACAGGGCACTCCGACATGTCCATGCCCTTGTCGGCCACTGAAGTAGTGTACTCTTTAGTCCAACAAGCTTCAACTACTCCTGATCCGACTCCCGCACAAGAGTTGGATCCACCTCTAGAGCCTATCTGGGATCAGGGTTCTCTCGCCAACACTGATTCGTTAGATTTGGTCTTGCCTTCGAACGAAGCAGTAATCGAAGCAATGACTAGTCCGAACAAACCTTGGGAAGATATTCATCACAGATCATACTTCCTCCCAGAGTTACACCGAATCGCGGCAGGAGAATTCACTATCACCATGATGGGAGATCAACCATGTCCCATTAACCTCTTAGCTACATAGGAAATTTATGCTGAGGGAAATATGGCGACTATCACTGCCACTATACCTATCAACATCTCCCGAAACCCTGGTGTCATGGAGAATGTCTTCGTCGGAGCGGATTGCTCCCCCGAAGAGGTTCATATTTACAAGGATCTTTTCAAAGAATTCCGTGACGTTTTTGCCTGGTCTTATGAGGAAATGCCAGGCATTGATCCGAAAATAGTTGAACATGAAATCACAACGTATCCTGATGATAAGCCTGTTCGACAAAAACTTCATCCAATCAATCCTAGGAAAGCAACAACCATTAAGGTTGAGGTTGAGAAATTGCTCAAGGCAAGGTTCATTTACCCTATTCATTTGACTCAATGGGTGTCAAATCCCGTGCCGGTCGATAAAAAACAAGGCACGATTCGTGTATGTACCGATTTTTGTGATTTGAACAAGGCATGTCCAAAACATAATTATCCAACCCCATTCATTGACCAGATCATTGATGAATGCGTCGGTTGTGAAGCCTTTTTGTTCATGGATGGTTTCTCAGGATATAATCAAATCCAAATCAAACCTGAGGACCAACACAAATTGACATTCATTTGTCCGTGGGGTACGTTCGCCTATCGTAAGATGCCTTTTGGCCTCAAGAACGCTAGAGCCACTTTCCAGCAGGCCATGTCTTTTTCATTTCATGACCTCAAGCATATAGTTGAGGCCTATCTAGATGATTTAGCATCACGCTCTCGCAAGCAAAAGAATCATCCTAGACACCTCCGACTAATCTTTGAACGCTGTCGCTACTTCAAGATTCGCTTGAACCCCAACAAGTCCAACTTTTGCGTCATGTCAGGATATTTGTTAGGTTTCATTGTTTCAACAACAAGGATCATGGTCGATCCTCTTAAGGTGGAGGCAATAGTCTAGTTTCCCCCCCCATGCACAATCTTACAACTTCAAAGTATTCAAGGCAAGGCAAACTTTTTACAACGCTTCATCGCCAACTATGCCAAAATCACCAAGGGCTTTATGTGTTTACTGAAGAAAGATGTTCCCTTTTTCTGGGACAAACCCGCTCAACACTCTTTCGACACACTAAAACATGCCCTAACTACCGCACCTCTACTATGGCCACCTAATTATAACAAAGACTTCTTATTATATCTGGTTTCCGCAGAGTCAACCATAGGCATGGTTTTAGTTCAGGAGGATGATTCATTTTCCGAATACGTGATCTATTACCTGAGTCGAGGCCTTGTAGGACCAGAACTTAATTATACCCATCTCGAAAAACTTGCATTGGTAGCAGTTCATGTTGTTCAACGGTTTCGTCACTATGTTCTGTTTCGTAAGACCATCGTCGTTGCCATCGTGAATCCATTCCAGTACATGTTGACACAACGAGTTATCGGCGGAAAAATCAGTAGATGGATGGTAATCCTCCAAGAATTTGACTTAGACTTCATTTCAGCAAAGTCCAAAAAGACATTGGTCTTTGCAGAACTTATCTCGGAGCTTTCGGTTGAGTCAGGTGACGTTGTGCCTGAGGAATCGCCTATCTGGGGGGATATGTTTTTGATTGAATCTTCAGACCCCTGGTATCGAGATATATTGATCTATCTCCAGACTTTGAAGTGCCCCACCTCTGCTTCTCGTGATGAGCGTTGGTGGATACACCATTAGGCCAAGAACTATCTCATACTCAATGATACGTTGTATCGGAGAGGTGTAGACTGCATCTTGCACTGATGTCTCACTCATGAGGAGGCCGTCATAGTGCTCAACGATTGTCATACAAGAGCCTGTGGCGGTCACTTGTTCGGGTTGGCAAAAGCCCAAGAGATTTTACAAGCAGGTTACTTATGGCCCACACTTATGAAAGATTGTATCGAGTCGGTCAAGAAGTGCCATTCATGCCAAATATTCTCACGGAAGATGAGGGCACATCCAGCTCCCATGTTTCCTGTCATCACAGTTGGTCCCTTCACTAAATGGGGGATTGATTACACTACATGCAACCCTCCGTCAGCATGGGGGCATCGCTATATCATCGTAGCTATCGACTACTTCACTAAGTGGGTCGAAGCTATGCCAACGTTCAAAGATGATGGAGAGACTGCAACTCTCTGCTTATTTAACCGGATTATAGCACGGTTCGACGTCCCGAGGGAGATTGTCACTGACCATGGCAGTCACTTTCAGAACCAAATGATGTCCAAGTTAACATCAAATCTTGGGTTACGGCAAGAACATTCATAACCTTACTATCCCCAAGCCAATGGGCAGGTGAAAGCTGTAAACAAAACCCTTAAGACGATTCTACAGCGAACTATCAACTCAGCCAAGTCAAATTGGCATTTGATGTTATACTCGAAATTATAGGCTTACCGAACCTTAGTTAAGACTGCAACCGGTTTTTCACCTTTCCAACTAATTTATGGGCTGGAGGCAGTCTTGCCCATCGAATGTCAAATTCCATCTCTGAAATTGGCAGTACAATTATTGCCAGACACTTCTCCGCTTGAAGAACGGTTAGTACACCTTGAACAACTTGATGAACAGCATCGCCATGCGGCCCTGGCCAACGAGGCTCATAAACATAAGGTCAAGTGTCAATATGATAGGTCCGTTTGCCCTCGGGTTTTCTCTAAGGGCGACCTTGTCCTGGTCTATGACCAAGATAAGGACCCCCTGGGGGCAGGAAAGTTCAAACCCATGTGGTTCGGACCCTTCATTATTAAGGAGATTTTAAAAAAGGGCGCTTATTGTCTAGTCAATTTTGAAGGGAATGCTTTGGCGGAGCCTAGAAATGGGCTCTACCTTAAGAAGTATTACTTATAGAATGGTCACTGTGGGTAACTTTTTGTAACATATGTATAGTCTTTGTGCTATTAATTTTTTACATTTCTTTTAAAAACGTGTTATGGACGTGTCATTGATGTTATCTTTCGTCGATATGGCATATGTCAAGTGAGTCTGAGGTGTTCGTTGGGTATGCAGACGATGCTAGTCACCACACGCGGAGGCTTGCCTTTCATCTTGGGTAATTTTTACACCACAGGGTCAGTTGTTATCTTCCGGAGGTATATGCTTAGGTGACACCACAAACAATGTTGTTGAGTATAGTGCAGTTATTGAGTTGCTTCGTGACGCTATTTCATTGGGTATCTCTCGTCTTCGGGTCTATCTAGACGCTCAACTGGTTGTCTCGCAGCTAAACAGAATATACCGGGTGCATGACCCAACTTTACACCGTCGATTCCTTATGGTACGTCTCTTGGAACGCAACTTTGATTATATTACATATTTTCATGTTCCTAGGAGTCTAAACCAAATCACAGATACTCTAGCTAATCACATTTTAGATTGGCATCTTGCTCACACATAAAAATATCATGATCATACACATGTAAATACATTTTTGTACACATAATCCACAAGACACCCAAAAGAGATAAAAACCATATATAAACATCATAAAATCCTCAGAGTACATAGATGGGCGCAAGCGCCTCAAAAAGTGGGAACCATAACGAGTTACTGGGGCTTATGCCCTCAAAAAATATATATACATATCAGTGCTCATGGCACATAAAAGTCTAAAGTTTGTTCAAGGCCTATGGGCCCTGTTATACTCATATACAGCCTGACCCAAACGCCTAAACAATCGGACCCATGTCCGAGGTACCCCCACAATATGAGTCTGCAAGGAGGGCGGCAAGTCCTCTATCTCTGCCATGGGAACTGTGCGAGTGAGCGCAGTAAAGTTCCGCTCAATCCGCCTCAGGACTCTCTCGGCCTTTCCTGCTGGGAGGTTCCCGGCTACTGCTGCTCCTCTAGCGGCGACAGCTTCAGCTTCATGCCGTGGGCGATGCCTGTTCCGTGCATAGTCGGCAGGTCGCACAGGTCCCACATCTGCATGGCATAAACGTTAACCCATCAAAAACTTAGTTATACAAAAACATGATATATATATCAAAAAAGACATAAAAATTACATATGCAAACAAAAAACTAGATAGGTGGAGACTTACCCATCTCCCCTCGCTCCTCACCAGGAGGCACTGGTATCGCTGGATCTCTGGAGAAGTCGATCCCCACATATGGGTAGTCCTCGATAGCTGGGATCTGCCGTGATAGCCAAGCAAAAAATTCGTCGTTGAAGGCCTCTACGGTCCTTCCACCACCCTGTCGCGACAACAATGCTGCCCATCTACATACGGCGGGGAAAGTAGCCATATGTCCTCGTACTGTCAGCCAAGGACTAAAACATGGAACTCTCTCAAAGAAAAACGAACACAGGATGGTCCCAAACCCGAAGTTCTTGTGTGTCCGCTGTCTGCAAGCTATCAGCTGCCCTGTCATGCTTGCTAGTAGTGTGGTACTCCAATCAAAAATTTGTGCATTCATGCACTGGATTGCACATTTCATCTATGCACACGAAGTCTGATGCACAGATGCGGAGCCGGTAATCCTCCCAATAAGCGATAAAATAGTCTGGAGGGCGAGGCTAGTAATCCTACTAACGGGTACCAAGGAAGTCCTATGATCGGTCCCAGCCTCGCAATACTCCTCTATCAACTCTGAGACTTTGCTCGGCCCCGCAGGAAAAGTCTAAAAGTTGACTGGTTCCCCTCTCCTCGAGAGGCCAGTCAAAAAATAAATATCCTCGGTGGTGGGCACCAAGGATTGCCCCTATATCATGAAGGCCTCTGCATCAGGGTGCCAATAGTCAACCAGGGCATTCAGTAACCTTGGTTGCATGTGCATAAACGGACACAAAAAGAATTTCACTAAACCACACTGTGTCAGCACAGCCATAACGTTCGGATCTGCGGCCACTAACTCATTGGTGGCCTCATGCTCCCTCTCCCTCCGCTGAACATACATCCTTCCAACACAACCAAGCAAAAGGGGGGGGTCAGGACTTGTTGAAATTAATTTTTGCATCACGCGGGGGGTACCCGCGGCTTGTCGAGGCGACAGTCGCGGGTACTTGCGTGCAACTTTGGCTTGGCATGCGAGTACCCGCGAGCTGTCCCTGGACAACCCACGTTTTCCTAGGGACGACCTCTTTGAGGTCGACGCCCACCCCCAAAATCAAATAAAAACAACAAATGAAGTATTGAATAACAAGATAAGGGAGTAGCTCCCAGAATCACGATCTTTGGCAAAGGGGGTCTTTTGGCTCCATAGTCAATTTCCAAATCAGCAATGGTGATAATGAGCTGTCGGCTTCTATTTATAGACTTTTTGGCCTCTTTTTGTCACTTTTTTGGGCCCCTTTATCAGTTTCTTTATACCAAAAACCATTTAGAGTGATCCAAGAGTTATATGGGAGGGATTTGAGCAGGTATTGGGACAATTTTTATTGAGTTTCAAAAAATAAAAATAAAAATATATTGACGGTCCATAAAGAATTTTTTTTTTTTTCAAAAAAAATCAACTTGAGCATATAGGGTAGGATTTCATCCCGACTGTTGCATCTCGTTGCCTTTTGTTCTTATTATATAGGATCGATCCCATCCGGTTGTGACACAGAACCGTCATATCTGCTCTAGAAGTGTCACAACTTGGTGGTAGAGCTTGCCAAAACATGGATGCCCTAGGTAGTTCCTGGTTGCATTATGGTGTCCATGCCGTTTCTAACAACACTGTAGGCTCGGGAGTCCGTATAGTCTTTCCTGAATACAAGTTTGAGCCTCATTCCCATGGGTCTTTTTTCACTCTTTGTCTTACCCTCCGGACTCCCAAAACATAACGAGTCTCCTTTTAAGCCCTTTTCAGACCCTCTAAACATGAAAAGATTTCCAAGCGATCTTGTGATCTTTCACGCTCGTTAAACTGAAATTTGAAGTCACGTCTATCCGGCGGTAGTTTACCCCTTTTTCGGTCCGGACGGTCAACTATACGAACAAAGGAATACTCTATTGAATTTCCATTCTTTAGAAGAGTATCCTCAAGTATAATTTTATTCCTTTTTCGGGCCTGAGGGACTAAATTTACGAAAAAGAAACCCCCACGGAGTCCATAGTTAAGCTCTTTTCAGACTTCCTAAAATTGAAAAGATCGTTGAGTGACCTTATTCTTTCACACTCATTAAAATGGTCCAGAAGAACATTCCTGATGGAGTCCATAGTTAAGCTTTTTTCAGACTCCTTAAAATTGAAAAAATAGCCGAGTGATCTTGTCCTTATCACACTCGTTAAAATGGTTTTGAATTGATGTCTAATCGGTGCTAGTTTACCCATTTTTCGAACCGACTAGACTATTGTCGAAAAAGGTACCCCATTGGAGTTTCCTTTTATGCTTTTTCAAACTCTCTAAATATGAAAAATCACTGATCTCCCTTCTTTGGGCTCGTTAAAATTACATCGAAGGACGTTACCATTGTGTGTTCTATCAACCGCATTTGCATACCTTACCCATCATCCCAGTAACAATTTTCTTCTGCGTTTTAACACCTTTGGCCACTGGAGGATTTTTCTGAGTCTCATTCCCCAGAACATCAGTCTTGTCTTTATGCCTTGAACTTGTATGTTTGTTGTACTCATTCCTCCATTGTAACGTAATATTCCTTTATTCTTTTTAAAATCATCAAAAAGAACAAAAAAAAAATCAAATATACCCCAAAAAGAGGATGGGAAAAGTATTTTCTTTATTGGCAACATCATGAGTCGCCCTTGGATAAAGCACATCTGTCTGTTTGATTCATCAGACTATGGGATGTAGTATGACCTTAGGAAGCTTTGCTCGCTATATAGAGTTGTGTCCTCCACCGTTTGGTTACTCTTCCAAACATATGGAGAGTTTACGTTGCCTCCTGCTTCCTAGACTTATGATTAACATATATGCTGCCTGAGTTTTATCATTTGTCGTGTTATTGTCCAAGGGAATTTTGTCACTAAGCCTGAGTCAGCCCCTCTGCATTATGTCTCTTGTCCGCATACCCAGCCATCCTGAACGTCCAATCAAGTCTTTGTTCGAAATCACTGCAACCTTCAGTCCGATCATCAATATTATCAAGTCCATAACCGACGAGCCGTCGAAGACCTTTGGGTAGTGCAGTCGTACACTCATATTACACTCCTACTTGAGTTTTAAGAAGATTTTGAAGTTGTTGCTCGAGTTTTTAAGTACAACCATCAGACTGAATCAGCTTCTGGGAGATGGATACTTTAGATGTATATCTTTCTGATTTCGAGATGTAGCTCCACTGTGTATTGTTCATGGCTACTCTTCATAGTTGTTTGACATGGATCTACAGTGTATTTGATTGGTAGCCATGGTTCTATTTTATCCCAAGCATGGGTATGCCCGCCTCGGTGAGACATTTGATATTTTTTGCAGACGACACCTCCTGATTCCTGATTCCCGGGCTCACTCATTCAGCATATCAGTACAGATTGGTAAAGAATTGGTAATGTATTTCGTCCATCAGATGCTCTTCTGACCTCACACATTAGGAGGCATCTGTTATAACCCTAAATTGCACCACACATGATTACCTAGCATCAGGCCAACTCATATCTCTTCCTTGCCAAATCCATGTTGAATAAACTCTTGAAAATCCTCCTAAATCAAGTGGCACGTGCCCTAACCCTCTACTGCACGTGTTGAAACACTGGCAGGCCTATTACTGCATGCGTTGGAATGCGCACTGGCCTACTACAACCCACGTTTACCTAACAAAGCACAAAAATAGGAAATTTGCCGATGGGACAAAAAGTTATGGGTCAGTTAACTAAAACTCCCAGCCATGCATGGTCGAAAGTTCGTCCAAAACCCTAGCTCCTTCTAGCCTATAAAAGAAGGGGTAGGGGTACTATTTGAAAAAGGAAAATCATAGAAAAGAAACTATGCCCAATTGCCGAATCCATTTGTCCCAAACCTTTAGCCTTTCCTCAAGCTTAAGAAGAATTAAAGCAAAGCAGTTGGAGGACAAAGAAGAGGAGAAGCCCAGGATCGGGATCGAGGAACGGTGGCCGGTCTCTATCATTATTGTAAATTGATACATCTTGAGATTAATAAAAGAATACTTTTCCCGTCCCAATGCATGCGTTATATTTGTTTTATTTGACTTATGCTTAATCTCTAACCCTCAAGTAGAAAAATAGCATGCATGCGTAGTGTTTTGTCTTGATTGCAGGATTGCCTTTGGAAGGAGCAACGTAAGCAAGCGGATAAAGCGCAATGGAGGATCTACATCAAACATCAGGAAAAAGGTTAGTAGGTCTTTTCCATGCTTGTGTGTGAAAAAGGGGTTTGAGTTTTGGGGTGATAGGTTAAAAGTGATTTCTTTAGGGTCATGATCTGCATGCAAGTTTAAGCCCTAGCTTGTTAGTCCATAGGGTATTATTTCCCAACAACACTTATCTTTCCTGTTTTGTTGTTATCTTCTCTTATTTACAACATGGTTTATGATGACTGAACTCTTTAATCATTTATGAGCATCAAGTAAATGTCATAATTTGTATTCCACAACAATTCATAGAGTTTATGAATTTCACATTCTTATCGATCCGATGCATAAATTACATAAACTTAACTTGCAATTTTCTCAGTAAAACCTCTCATTTTTGGATCAACTTTGGTGGAAGACACTCCTACCTTAAATAAACATGGTCGTTGAAGACATGTCATGGGAATTGTTTGAGGAACGATTCTGGGAGAGGTACTTGTCAGATGAATTCATTGAGCACCATCTTAATGAGTTCAACGCCTTATGATAGGGTAGTCATATGGTACCGTAGTATGAGGTCAAGTTCATGGATCTACTTAGGTATGCTCCACATCTGAATACAAAGAATTTAAAGGTCAACAAGTTTGTGTTCGACCTTAAACTCAACATTCATGTGAAGGTGGGGATCCTAATGCCTCAGATGTTGCACGATGTAGTTCAGAAGGCCCTCATAGCTAAGGAACAGTTGAACAGTGGGGGTCAGGGAAGGACTCTTTCTAGACTAACTGGAAAAGTGACACCGGGAGAGCAGCAACATAGGACACCAACTAGACATACTTTTGGGCATCGTCATATTCCCAGAGGACCTATGTTTTCCACTTCATGGAAAAAAAATCCTCAATGGAGGAGTCCCTATAGATCACCACAACAGCAACAACAACGTTGTTCGAAACAACAACAATAGTTTAGGCTCTTTCAACAGAAAAGACCAGGATCATAGACTGCTAGGCCAACAAATTCTACTTTGGGGACTAGGAGCATTGGACCGAAGAATGGATGTTGGACATGTGGACAGCCACATTACCAATGATATTATCCGGTTAAGAAGGATAGGGTGACCAAATCATTAGGACCCACTATAGTTGGAGATTTTGGCAAGGCCAATCAGATACATATAGTGGTGAACAACCACTAGGTTGAGCACCACTCCAATGTGATTGAGATGTCAGGTATGATATCCGATCAAACTTTTAGTATTTTGATAGATCTAGGAGCTACAAAGAGCTTTATTTCTAGTGAAAAGCTAAAAGGAATTAACATAAATGCAGTCAAGCATGACAAATTCAAATACGTAGAAATGGCATCGGGAACCAAATAGAAGGTTGGAGGAAAGGCTATGGATTGTAGCATTAACTTGGGTGATTTTGTAATGAAGGTAAATATTTGTGTCAGGATTTTAGGATCTTATGACATAGTGATTGGCATGGACTGATTGGAATCACATGATTTGATATTTAATTGCAATACAAAATGGTTAAGTTCAACAGATGATATGGGACAGATTAGAGTGATTGTAGGAAGAAACCAGGGAGTGTATTTGAGGTTTATTTCTTCCCTACAATTACAGAAAAGTATGCGCAAGGGGTGTAACTTATATGCCATTTTAGAGCTAAACGAAAAGGGGGACGCAAAATGATTAGAAAAACTTTTGGTAGTATCAGAGTTTGTAGATGTATTTCTGGAGGAACTATCAGGTTTTCCACCAGCAAGAGAACTTGAGTTTACCATAGATTTGAAACCTGGAACATAATTGATTGCGAGAACACCATATCAAATGTCAATGCCTGAATTACATGAGTTGAAAACGAAACTAAATGAATTTTTAGACTTGAGACTTATACATCCAAGTTTGTCACCATGGGGTGCGCCAATTATTTTTGTGAGAAATAAGTATGGATCATGGAGACTTTGTATGGACTATCGTCAATTGAACAAAGTGATGATCAAGAACCAATATCCATTTCCAATAATAGATGATTTATTTGATCAGATGAAGGGAGAAATGGTGTTTTAGAAGATTGAATTGAGAAGAGGATATCATCAGTTACATATTAAGAAGGAAGATATCCCTAATGCCACATTTAAGACGAGATTCAGACACTATGAGTTTACAGTTTTACCTTTTGGATTGATGAATGCCTCAGGTGTATTCATGAGTTTGATGAACGAGGTATTCTGGAAATACTTGGACAAGTTTGTAAAAGTATTCATTGACAGTATATTGAGTTATTCTCGGATGAGAGAAGAACATGATGAACACTTGAGATTAGTTCTACAGTGTCTAAGAGAAAACAAATTGTACAAGATTCATTACTTGGGACATATCATATCTAGAGAAGGTATCACTGTGGATCCAACGAAAGTAGAGGCTATTATGGAATGGCGAGTTCCAATGAATGTATAAGAAGTACATATATTTATGGGTTTAGAAGGATACTACCGATGATTCATCGAAGGTTTTTCGAGGATAGCAAATCCAATCACAAAATTGCAGAAGAAATACAAGAAATTCATATGGAAAGAGAAATGCACGGGAGAATTTCAAAATATTAAGGATTTGTTAATGACAACGCCTATATTAAAGGTCCCCGACATGGACAAAGAATTCTTGGTATGCACGGACACATTCAAGGAAGGTTTAGGTGGATTGTTGGTGCAAGACGGTCAAGTGATCACTTACATTTATAAGAAATTAAGTAGGCATGAAGAAAACTATGCAATGCATGACTTGGAGTTATTAGCGATTGTATATTCCTTGAGAGTTTGAATACATTATATGATTGGAAAAAATTTGAATTAAACACAGATTACTATGGATTTCATTATATTTTTACTTACAGTGACCCGAATGTGCGACAAAGGAGTTGGTCAGAACTACTTAGTGAATACGATTTCAAGATTACTTAAATTAAAGGAACGATGAAAAGAGTAGAAGATGCGTTGAGTTGGAGACCATGCATATTCTTGCTAATACCTCTTAAGACGAATATGCAAGAAAATATTCTATCTCTATAGATTGACGATGATTGGTACAATGAAGTTAAGGATAACACTGGACAAGATACCATGATGGTATCAGAGTTTGAATAATAGTCATTGGGAAACGACGGATTGTTGAGATACAACAACAAAATTTATGTATCACCTAACGATGAATTAAGAAGTTTGATCTTAAGAGAATCCCATCCAACAGTTTACATGGCTCATCCAGGAGTCATGAAGATGAAGGCAGAACTTAAGCCTTTATTCTTCGGGAAAGGAATGAAAATGGACATAGTTAGTTACATGGCGAGATTTTTAGAATGTCAGCAAGTGAAGGCTAAACATAGACATCCAGGAGGATTGTTACAGCCACATGTTATTGTTGAATTGAAATGGGAGGTCATTTTGATGGATTTTATTGTTGGATTGCCATTGATGGCAAGGAGACACGATTCAATTTTTGTGGTAGTTGACACTCTGACATAGAGTGCACACTTTATTCCAGTGTGTACAATGTATCAGGCTCCAGACATAGCTGGAGTATTTGTTAGCGATATTGTGAGGTTACATGGTTTACCAAGAAGAATCATATCTGATCGAGGATCAATGTTTACTGGACGATTTTGGACTAGTTTCCAAGAGGCCTTGGGAACGCAACTGAATTTTAGCACAACATATCACCCCAAGACAGATGGAAAAACTGAAAGGATGAATAAGATTTTAGAGGATATGTTGCGTATGTACGTGATGGATCAACATAAATGTTGGGAATACTTATTTCCATTGGAATATTTTGCATACAACAATAGATACCAGAGTACGATTAAGATGACACCGTTTGAGTTTCTTTACGTGTGACCATGTAGGACGTTGCTGAGTTGGGATCGAATTGAGGATAGGGTCCTGGTGGGACTGGAAGTGATCCGAGAAATGGAAGAACATATGCAATTTATAAGACAAAGGATTAAAGAAGTGCATGATCGACAAAATATTTATGCTAATGTGCATTGCGTTGATCACAATTATGAGGTTGGCGACAGATTTGTCTTGTGGATAAAACCGCATAAGAGTTCGATCAAGTTTAGAAAGGGTGATAAAATCTCTCATAGGTTTGTGGGACCATTCGAGGTTGTGGAAAAGAAAGGGCCCATGGCTTACCGACTATCCTTGCCTGGTTCTTTGAGGCGTATGCATGATGTATTTCATGTATCTATTTTATGACATTATATTAGTGATCCATCACATGTTATTGACATGAGTTATTTGTAGGTGATGGACGAGGGTGCTCTCATGGAGGAGCCAATCCAAATTTTAGACCATCACACTCGACAACTACAATGTGGAATAGTCAATCAGGTCAAGGTCTAGTGGGAAAATTATAGTTCACACTCGGGTACATGGGTGAACTCATATGAGATGCGTCAATTGTTTTCTTATTTGTTTGATAGATTAGATATGTAGATCTATTTCAGATACATTTTATACTTTCATTTATAGACTGTACAAACTTCGGGATGAATTTTAAAACAAGAGGGGGTGTATGTAACATCCCATTCTACCGATCACACTTTTATTGACTTATTCTTTTAGGACACTTGCGTGCAAGTGATCCAGATATGGTAAATTATGATTCCGTCACAATTATGAGTTATATATGATGATGATCTATTGTGAGTTATTGTTACTTTCAAATGTATATGTATTAACATGTATTACTAATGAGTTTCCCTGAGTATGCAGGATACATGACAAGTTGATGATGCAGATAACATCAATGATTCCCTTGGACTCTGGATTGAGTCAGGGAGTAGATTGCATTTTGTTTGAGTATTTCATTTTACACAAATGTGATATATGATTGATTAAAATATGATTTATGTATATGGACTATTGACATTTTTCTTTGTCAGTGGATGTAGACCTGAAGATGATTGCCAATCCAACTCACATAAGGAGTAAAGGGGTCATGCACAGGAACCAAACATTTGAGGGAGAGGTGTGGCAACATCCCTGTCACAACCTACTAACACTCCCTCCATGACCTGAACTGTAGGTTAATGATTACCTAGTTCGATAGGTACATGATGCCGTGAGGGCATATTGAGATAGTCGCTCATGAGGAAATCTAAGGGGTGTGCAATAAGGCAGAATCCTTATTCCTTAGAAGCACTTAGTCTCTCACAAGTTCGACCAAGTGGAGTGTTGACTCCAAGTGTCGGACAAACTTACAAAACTAGTCAAAGGCGAGTGGCACCCTTGGATCATGGAGGTGTGTCTTGAAGGGAATGTTGCACAATTAAACATGAGTCAATCAATCTAGGTGGCCTAGAAAATAATGAATTGTTTAGACCTTGTTAGAAAAACATTTAATTAGTCAGTAAATTATAAACTTAGAAGCCTAACAAGAGTCTAAGCCTAAGTCTAAGTCTAAATTTAAATAAGGGACTAAATAAAATATTAAATCAGTCAAAAGATTTGAGATAAAATTAAACTCCAGTAAAAGAAGGAATACAAATTTAAAGATTGGGAAAATTACACGTGTGCATGAAAAAAAAAAAGGATTTTTAAAATACAAAGAAATGAAAACATGAGAGAATAGGTGTAATCATAGGATGGTATATTGAGTCAATCTATCACTAAGTCTAACTAAAATAAGACTCCTAAACCAACTCAAACTAAGATCTAGTTAGGGAACACTAATTAAATGGGAATTTGGGGAACTAAGAGACATCTCAGAGAAAAAATAGGAACACATTGGGGAATGTGAGGGAAAAATGGGTTTTTAAATAAAATAAAAAGAGGAATTGCTTGTGCAACCTTGGGAGAGTGTGACACATGTGTTGGGTGAATAATCATTTAATTTAATTATTAAAAATGATTTAGTTGTTCATGGGGACAAGAGTCATTGAAAAATAATTCTATAAAAGAAATGGAGGAGAAGTGAAAAGGGCTCACTTTTGGTTAGTATTGTTATGCTACCAAAATTTGTCTTCACTAAGTTTTACTTGTGAGAGTTGGGATTCCAAGACTTGTAGAGGGTAGAATCTCTTCCTTTTGAGGAAAGTTCTGGGTGCTATTGATTTTTGTTTTTTTTGTGTAGCCCCTTTGCAGCTCAGGGGGCTAAGGGGAAAGAAGAGTACCCCTAGCATTGGTTGTGAGGTATAGGTGAAGTCCTTGGATTTGGAAAGCGGAACAAGAGGGGCACATGTCGGACTTCAAGGAAAGGACTAGATGCAATCATCTTTTTATAGACGGTAATTGATATCAGTCATTCAATTATTTTATATTGTTGTACGATTGTATATATTGGATTTAATATTGAATCAAAGATGTTTCGATTTCTATATAATATCAGGACACTTGCGCTTACTGATTTCAGATATGTATTGATATGTAAATAAATGTGTTGTTTAGACACAGTCAATTTCATCAATCAAATGATCCAGAATAGTACTGATCTTAATTGTAACATTTAATGATTAACTCAATAACATTGTTATCCTGTAACAATTAGATATTTCTGCTTAAATCATTGTGCACAATCTTAGTTAACTCACCCTAAGATTAAACTCTCTTCTATTAGTTTTTTTAAATTCATTCTGCATGTTACTTAACCGAAGGATAAATTTGTCATGTTGTATGGTCAAAATTTGTTTATATCAAAATAAAATTTTCATCTTGTATCCATGTGAGGTTAGTAGGTGTTAAAAGTTTAAAAAGAAATTGATCAGTATATCTTCCTGTTTGGATGACTGAAGTATCAATTTTGGTTTTAATAGAATGAATTACTTCTAGTTGGAAGATTGCATAATCTTGTTGTTGATTGTGGGAGCTCTTACCTGAATGGATAGTATATACAGGCTCGTTTTTGTTAGTTCGTTTCCAGAGATGAAACTATGCAAAGCGTGATCCACCTTAAGCTACATGAGTTTTGACCAATAGTACCTACACTAGTTTTTAGGAATTCTCACTGTAATTGTTCATTCGTACTCTGAATTTAAGGGAGGATTACATATTTGTTGTTCATGTAAAATCCATGCCCTTTTTTACTGATGCAACGCAAGCCCACGGGTTGGCGCAACCTCCCAGTCTAGTATCATCTAATAGGAGTTGAAATGGCTCTCGGGACCCTATGGAACCCCTAGGTTTCTTTACCTAGGGCCCTTCAACAACTTGGCGTGAAAATTCATTTTTGCAAGGGTCCCTTTCCTCTGGTGGAGTTGTGCATGTGACCGCAGGATATGACCAAACATTATCCAAAAAGATGCTCACTTCGATGCTCCGAGAGAATTCACTCCAAACTTAACACTCCATTGCATCAGAGACTTTATCGACCGAACCAGGTCATAAAGTGAGGTTGACCGACAATTGTGGGTTCTCACCCTATCCTTCCACTTTCTCATCCTTTTCAAACGACCAGATATGACGGCTGGCAGGGATTTTACTCCCTCCACTATCTATGGTGGATATTCACTTCGGGACTCTGGGATTCAGGGTTCTTCCATTCCAAACAACGATGACCCAATCTACCCAAAGTGTTGAATCATTGAATGACGCGGAGATCTATGCTCGCACTGGACTACCGATATATGGTTGAGATTTGTGGGTGCAATCAACAATTCATGGGTAGTTTGGGTCCCAAGCAAGTATTCTGGACCGTCAACTTCCTTAACAAAGGATTTCTAACAATTATCTGAGCTCTGCTTGGGAACTTCACACGTCATTATCTCTTCTAAGCTTTGTCACTTCTAAGAAGTGAACTCCGGTGCACACTTCGCTTCCCTCCTGAGATTTTGGACTTTGAAGGTCCGTCTGCACACTCCTTGCTCTTACTTTGTGTAGACTTGCACTTTCCCTTATGAGCTTTAATCCTTAGAATTTAATGGCCTCTACACATATTTTATCGGCTCTATACACACCTTGCACTGTCTCTCTGGATCTTTGAACCCATAGAAGGTTCAGCCTCTGCACACCTTGTGTTGGCACTATGTACACTTTTCTCTGTGATTCCCAAAAAATGAACTTTTGAACTTAAAACATAATCATAAACTCATTCATAGAATAGAAAAACAAACAGACGCAAAAATTACAACAACACGGTATCTTTTTAGTTTCAGAAAGTACAAAACAAGCTTACAATCTCCTCTCGGGATTTGAGAGCTTTTCTCTTCTCTTCTCTTCTCTTTGAAAAAAAAATCTTACAACATACATTACAATGACTTATACAATCTTGGCTTCTTGAGCCTTCTTCTCTAGATAATTCTAGTGCTTCGACATCTTATTAAATGAATTCCTATCACTAAGCTATCACATTAAATGCATATTTACAAGTTCAGATATGAGTCAATGCTCATATATGTACAACCTTTAGTCGTGAAAGATACTTTTATAGTCTTCCTGGCATATACAACATTTCTATCCTTTGATCTCAAAGGATCTTTAATTACAATGGATTCAAAATAAATGTTGTTCCTTCCCCGGATTCCAAATCAGTTTAATGGGCGATGTGTTGGTTGCAGACTTGGATGTTGAGTGGGAGCGATGCTCCTACATCATTTTCTTAATTGTCGTAGCAAATAAATTTCTAACTTAACTTTAAAACAACCTACAAAAAAATATGCTAACTCATAATATATACTTACATGTTTTGTATAATGGAGGGTTGTTACACATAGTCAATCCATACTTAATAAAATCCTTTGGAAACTGACCAGGACTTATGTCTTTCAATGCTTCCATATGATGCATACTTAGTTCTATACATCCATTTACATCTAATAAGTTTTGTTCCTTTTCGAAGAGGTACAAGATCCCAAGTATGATCCACCATTAAGGAACAATATTCTTCTTTCACTATTGCATCCCCATATAGAAATTTAGAAGATTTTGCAAACGTTTTTGGATCATGAGTCTCAAAAAATTGATCTAGAAGAAAGGAGGCTCACTGAAACTGTGAACGTGTATGACACTAATTTGAAGCATCACCAACAAGATCACTAGCTATTTCTCATGATGTGCATACCCATCCACGAAGTTTTGGTGTTGGTGCAAGTTTATGTTCAATGAACCCAACTAAAAAAAGGTGAGTATGCAAAGGTGGATTTTCATCCTCACTATCATCATCTGAAGAAGAAACTAGAATAAGACCACCAATAGAAAAGTTGTGAATAGAAGATGGCACAATAACTAAAGATGGCACAAATGTTGAATTAGAATAATAGGTTGAGAAAACTTCATCCAATTTAACATCTCTCCTAATAACAATTTCATTGGAATGAGGTTGAAGAATTCTATAACCTTTTACATCTTTAGAATATCCAACAAAAATTCACTTTTCAGTGTTCAGTTTTTGGTTGCAATGCTTTCATTTTCTCATCAAGAATGTTAGCCCATTCTTCATTACCAAATGCATGAAAGTGGTTTACATATAGTTTAATTTTAATCCATGGTTCTTCTAGTGTTATGTATTTTAAATTCTTTGTGGAAGTGTAATTAACTATGTAAATAGAACAATTAACAACTTCTACCCAAAACAAGGATTTAATCCCTTAGATTGGATCATATATTTTTCCATTTATTTTAATTTGCAATTTGTTTTATTAGCAACACCATTTTTTTTTGTGTGTATATGGAACAATATGTTGCATCTGAATGCCTATGCATTGTAGTTAAGAAATGATCATATTAAGTTAAAGGAAGAGGCTAATAGTTTGGGTTGGTGTTTGAATAAGATAGGTAGTTCCTACATTGCCAAATTGGGTTATATTTCTTTAAAGGATAAAGAGAGGAAACATCCAAAGTGGTGGTGGTATACACTTTGGAAAATAAAGGCCCTGAAAATATCCATCATTCACATGTGGCTATCATTGAATAATAGGGTGTAGACTTGAGACTTATTACATAAAGGGCAGGTTCAGGGTCCTAGTTTCTATGTTTTAAATTAATGAAGAAGGTATAACTCATATGTCCATTTTTTCTCCCTTCATTTACAATTATGGAGGGATATTAGGTTGACACTAAGCCTTAGAGATTCTTGGTCTAGGATTAATATTCAATTTTCTCTCCAAATTTGGTATCAAAGGCACGATCTCAAGGAAAAAAGAGTCATCCCAATGTTGGCTCTATGGGGTGTTTGGTTATCTTAAAACATACTATTTTTTAAGCATGGTTATATTCCTTCATTTTAGGTTTTTTCCGAGGTATTTGTATTATTTCAAGATCTAAAGAAAGAGGTTACTCATAAGATCCCCCATCAAGTGGGTGTTCTGTAGATTGATAAGTCATTCCCTTTGGGATTCTTTGATGGACCTTGCCAAGGAGAGTAACATAGTTGCATCTTGGGGGTTTTGTTATTTCTAGACAAGAGGAATTACTAAAAATTCAAAGCCTAATTGAGACGAGACTCTAAAAACTATGCAGAGATTATGGCTCTCAGATCCTTGATGGTGGTTGTTACAAGAGGTGTTTCCAGGTTAGAAGATTTTAGAGATTCATTGTTAGTGATAGAATGGATAAAACATGATCAACAGATCCATAATACTTTGAAAGCATTGGCCATCCAATTCAAGAAAAATCTTCTCTATTCAAGATGATTTATTTCACCCACATCTATTAGGCACTAAATAAGGAAGCTGACAATCTATCAAAACAAGGTTTACTATTGGATCCATGTTTCTTATCGCTGGAAGAGAAGATTGATGGGTATACCATGGAATCTAAACAATCTTTGTGATTAGTTTTCATATTACCTTTTATGATCTTTTAAATTTTGATTAAGCTTTTGAAGTAATCATTTGATTACTTTCTAATAAAGTCAGGAAGTCTGCATAAATTTAGTTAAACTTGTGGAGAAAAATAGTATTATGTCAATATTATGAAGATGTGACTGTAGATTATGGCAAACCATATATTGGATAGTATAAATGTTGTCTGATGTCTCTAATTTCCTTTTAATTTTGAATTAGTCTAAACATGGGTAAATTAACTTCTCCTAGTTGTTCAGAATAATGGAGGGAAAATTGATGTTTTTTCCTTGAAATCTTGAAAGAATTATTTTGAACTTATGGAATCACATATATTAGATGTTATCATTGTAGAAGCATATTGTGATAGGGGTATTCTAGGGCGTTGAATCCATTTCTACATTAAAAAAAAAATTCCATCAAATCCAAAATTGTAATTTTAGTGAAAATTGCTAGGTTGGATTCTAGTGATGACAAATAGGAAAAGATCAAAGATGTAGAAAGTTTAACCTTCTTCTCATTTTTTTTTCTAAAAGAGAAAATGCAAACTACATTGGAAAAGAAGAAGGATAAAGATTCTCCATTTTGGTTTCTCATCACTTTTTCCAGTTTCACATCTCTAGCCTTCTAAAAATCTGATGTTTTGGTGAGCTCTAGGAGTTTGTTTGATTATGTTTTTGCAAACAATGATCCCCAAATAAAGATACAGATGCAAACCCTATGCTCTTCTACTTGTTCTTTCTCCTTGATGAGTCTCAAATTGTGCCTTTTTTTGTTGTTGTTTACTACACAAGTAGCACATTATTTTATAGACCTAACAGTGATGGGCTTGTGGAGGGTTTATATTCACATTGGACAACAAGTGGACTGAATCAAATCATTGTTGGCATTGACCATAATGGCAAAAAACTTTACACATTTTTTCATAATATTACACTTCTACTATGAATCGGTGTCATCAAGACATAGTAGGATGGGGTAAGACATAGTAGGATGGGGTTGAAGCCCTTTGAATTCAAGGTCTAGGCAATGTTCTCAATCTCTTGTAGGGTGATCATGCACATATAGGAGACTATTGTTTTTAAGTTTTTTCTATTTTTAAGTTCATATAGAAAAATTTAACAACATAACATAGATTACCTAAAGCTTAAAATTAAAATTTATATTTAATTTTTTTTGGTTATTATAAAATTCAAATTTCTAATAGGACGAAAGCACATTTTCTATCATTGACTAGGAATAAAAAAATGGAAATAAACATTACATTAGTATCACTATCAGTTCAACTGAGTGCATCACAACGCCTTGTAAATATCTTCAACAAAACATCATGCAAACCTCGACCTTAGAGTCTCTTCTTGTAGTCTCTAACTATATTGATTTAATCGCAATTCAATATGATTCCAAATTAGAACCTAAATCACACAATGCGTACATCAAAAATAGTTTATGCGTGATTTTTTGAATCCTTCAATATCTTTTTTATCAAGTAATGGGGAATATAGCGAATTGTTTTAGTGTTAATTATGTGTTCTAAAGGTATAATTCTAATTCTATGTTGTATGTATGGGATCATTCATATACAATTTACACATGCTTTAAGACAACGAGGTAAGGTTTATGTACGCTTGGTTTTACAAATGCAAAAAGTTGGTCGGTTTATATTATAAATATTATTAATGTGGACACTTTAAAAATATGTTTATATTAGAAAAAATAGCATATAATTTGAGTGAATGATTTTTTTTTAAAAGAAAATTTCACATTATATTAATCATAATATAATTTTTGTATAGAGTTTAACTAGGGCTGATAGCGGTATGGACCTTACTGTTTAGTCATATACAAAAAGAGTAACTAAGAGGCAAAAAGCCATAAACAGTGATTAGCAGATACATCGACACAACCAAAATCGAAGATCCCTTGAAAGGACCAGACATAGATAAGACTGCAAAACGAGGATACTAAGCACATCGATAGAAGAACTATAGGGAAATGTATCGAGTAGGGCCCTTATGGCCTTCCATCCAAACATAATATGCAATCTTTCTACGTCAGTTGTAGAGGGCCTTTTTTTATTGGCAGTCTGCTTCTTTATTCATCTCTCTATAAATATGCTCAAAAGTAATAGATCTGAAAAGAAGACAGATTTCAACAATTATATCATTCCACGCTTTAAGGTTTTCCACCCTTAGTTCTCCAATCTTTTTGAGCCAGTCAATGACTATCTTTGAGTCACCCAATATATGTAAATCATAAACTGACATTCTTGTGTTGGATCCTTTTCCACAATTCATGGTCCATATGTATTCTCTGAAATCATCTAACTTTAAGATACCTCCAGCTCCACTTATATGGCCATTTTATTGAGCCGCCCCATCAAACCAGGCTAAATATTTATCTGTTGGAAAAGTAGGCATAAGGTTCTGAGGGAGATAGTCTTTGTGAGGTTTCGAGGAGTGATCCAAAGCACTCCTAGATAATTAGAGAATTCTTTGAACTGAGGGACTCAAATCTTCGAAGATTTCCTTGTTCCTATCAACCCAGATATACCAGCAGACATATGCTAGAAGAGTAATCAGACTGTAGTTCTGAAAGGACCAATTTCTAAATGAGTCAACCACAGTATTACCATTCCAACCTATATCCAGGTTCAATACCTTTTTAAGATCATCCCAAACTAATCGAGTGAAGGGATAGTGTAAAAAAAGATGTTTGGTGGATTCTCTATCTTCTTTGCACATAATGCACATACCTGGTCCCTTCCAACTGTGCTTTTGAAGATTTTTCCAAGATAATATTTTATTTTTTGCTATCAACCAACTAAATAACCTAATCTTCGCGGGACACTCCCATTTCCATAACTTTTTCATCCATCCTCCTAGTTTTGTAATGTACAGGAGGTTGGACAAAGCTGCATAGATATTCTTGATAGAGATGTTTCCTGACTTGTCGCCTCTAGTCCAGATCAACTCGTCCGGCTTTGAAATTAAAGAGATGACCGAATCATTCAAGGATTCCTTATAACAATCCCACTCTTTAGCAAGTGGTGTCATCAGATCCAGCTCGGTGCTACTGATCCAGCTTGTTCCTGTTGTTGCTCCATTAACCTTCTGTGTCGCTTGATATAAAAAATATATTCCATTTTGATTCAGTCGACACACCAGATCCTGCGATAAAAAAGCATCCTGCCCCAAACCTAGGATCATATCCTTACTGAATATAATCAAATGTCCATATTCAGGCTTCCAAGACAACAAGCGAAGGATAATTGGCAGGGTATTACATAAATTGTTCCATGTCTGTGAGCCAGAGAGGTGAGTCGGTTCTGTCGATCAAAGCCAAGTCCAAATTGGAATATGGGGAAAATACTTATCTTTAAGAACACTCTGCCAAATGCTCGGCTTCATAATGGCTCTCCACATAGTATTTGTTGCCAAGGATCTATAGAATAGGAAAATTTTGTGAATCCCCCAACCTCTGTATGATTTGGGTCTAGCAATGGACATCCAACTGCACAAATGATACTTCTTTTTGTGATTATTTCTTGACCATAGAAATTCAAAACATGACTTTCGAATAGTATGAAGAACAAAAATAGGAATATGAGCAAGGGCCAACCAATAACTGGTTGAGTCTCCAAGACCGCCTTAAGCAAGACCAAACGTCCACCCAGAGACAACCACTTATTACACCAATGTGAAATCCGGGACTCAAATTTGTCAATTAACCATTGCCTGTCAACTGCTTTGTAATTGTCAAGTTTTAACATATAACCCAAATATTTGAAGTCGTGAGCCAAGTCCTTACATGGAAAGAGAAGAATATCCTTAATAGAGTTTAGAGTATCTGTGTGGACCCCTAAGTGTAGAATGACAGACTTATGAACATTGATAATCATTCCTGAAGCATTGCAAAATCTCTGGAAAATGTCCTGTATGACTGCCCGTTCTGTAAGAGTTGCTCTAGACATTATCAGAATGTCGTCGACAAAGAGGAGATGGAGAATGTTAGTCATCCTGGAAACCTTGATACCAGAGATAAGGCCCTCAGTTTTTTCTTTGTTGAGCGCCAAGCTGAGGCCTTCCATCACCATTATAAAGAGAAGAGGCGACATCAGACAACCATGTCTTAGGCCCCTATTGTTATTAAAAACATTTGTGGGCTGACCATTAATCAGAATAACATAATTGGTAGAAGTAACGCAGGCCATAATTCAATTTGAAGTAGGAATACCAAAGTCACTTTGAAGCAAGATTAGGCTCAAATAATCCCAATTTGTATAGTCATATGCCTTTTTAAAATCAAGTTTCAGTATTATGAATTGCAATTTCTTACTTTTGATGCTATGTAAGCATTCTTGTGTTGTCTCGATTGCATCAAGGATTTGTCTTCCTTTGAGGAAGCCCAATTGCTCAATTGATAAAGATCTGGACAATATTGGTCTTATTCTCTTGGCTATCACTTTAGTGATAATCTTGTAGCATAAGTTACAAAGGTAAATCGGTCGGAAATCACTGAATCCAATCGGATTATTACCTTTTGGGATCAAGGCAATAAAGGTAGAGTTAATTGATTGATTACCTTCCCTTAGAGTCTGGAATCCTCCACCATGACTAAAAGGTCCTGACCAACAAGATCAAAGAAGAATAAGAAGAACTCTATTGTCCAACCGTCTGGTCCAAGACTTTTGTCCTTTGAAAAACCTCTTAGAATATCTAGAATTTTCTCCTTTGTGATAGCTTGTTCCAAAAGTATTTGGTCCTCATCCCTGACAATGTTCGGAAACAATCTAACTGGATTAATCTAATTAATAATGGAGTTTGTCCAATATCATTAAAGAAGGATTTGTAAAACTTAGTTTCTTTTGCCTTGATGGCTTCCTGTCTCGAATGTGTTACCTCAAAATCATCGTGGACCTCCCATATGAATTTTTTGTTTCGCCTGAAACTTGCAAAATGGTGGAAGAACTTAGTATTCTTGTCCCCACTTTTGATCCAAATTGCACGACTTTTCTGGCACCATTACTCTTCTTCTGCCAATAGAAGTCTCTTTCTCTCTCTTTCAAGATTAATAACTGATTGGTCAATCATTCCATCTGAAGTTTCATTAAACATCTGTTCATAATTTAACACCAGAGTCTCTTCAATATTTTTGAGTTCACTAGTATCCTAAAGATATTTTTCTTTAGCCCAGCTTTTTGCATGACATTTTAAAGTAGAAATTTTTGCCACCAGTCTCCTTTGATCATATATAATGTTGACCATATTGGGGTCCAACCAAACATCCTTAACCATCAATGCAGATGAATCCTCCCCGATCTAACTTGGCTTTATTTTAAAGGGATGTGTCACCTTCAAGAATCCCCGTCCAAGCTCGAGAAAAACTGGTGCGTGGTTTGACAGAAAGGGGTACTGCACCCAAGTCTTGTACCTCTATGTTGTAGCCAAAATCTCTTCTGCAATATAAAACCTATCCAATCTCTTTGAAATACTATCAACCCCAACTTGATAGTTCCTCCAAGTCGACACTATCTCTGAAGGGAGGACATCAATAAGTGAGTAATTTAGAAAAAAAGATTTAAAAAAGCCTACCAAAGGGTCTTGTAAAGATTTATGACCCCATATCTCCACAGTTGAAGATGTGAAATTTAAATCTCCTGCTATGATAAGATCCTTTTGTGCTAGAATCCCTGAATCTTCCATCGAAACCCAAAAATCCTTTCTATTCTGACAGGGTCTGTAGACATTCAGAAGTGAAAGCTTTCTCTTGTCCGCTATGGAATGTCTTGTCAATAGAATTCCTCTAATACTTAGAAATGAATCAAAAAAAAAAAAGTTAGGGTCCCAAGAAGCAACCAAACCACCAAAAGTCCCCACTGAACGCACAACGCAAGTCAACCACTTGGGCCATAATTTATGAATAAAATTTCTTGCCTTGTCTATTGACACCAAAGTTTCTTGTAATAAAATAATACTCGGGGAAGTATTATTCAAAATTATACGCAAGGAGTTTTTTTTTAGGGGTCCTCCAACCCCTCTAATGTTGAGGGAGACTAAAATCATATCTTATCCCTTGCTAGGTGTTTTAAACCTCTAAACGCCCCAAGATCAGATGAAGTAGAAGCCGTTGGCAAAGGGTTGGAAGAGTGGCATGATTTCCTACGGGCGCTACACGTTTTTAAAGGAGAAACTTCAAACCCCAAACCCCTTGACCATGTAGGGTCTCCTGTTGTGGTGCTAGTCTTATCATGACTATCAGTAGAAGTGCCTGATGAAACCGAACTCACCACATGAGAGGTTCCTAGAAAGGTAGGAATCAGTAAAGGTTTTTTTAGCCTATGCCCGATAGGTATGAGATCTGTTAGGAGGCTATCCAAAGCGTTGTCACTGAGCTTAGTTTCTACATAACAAGGTGCTAGGTTAGAACCTGAGACATGCTCGAGGTGTTTAGTGTTAAGGTTCACCTCTACTAGGGGAAAGACCTCAAGAATATCATGAGTGGCAGTCTCAACTGGTTCAGGGACAAACGGAGGAACAAATATAAAGTCAGAAGTTGAACCCGATCTAAAAGGATGGTTTGGAAAGAGGATAGAGTTCAAATGATCTTGTTCCCATACTAATAAATAAGAATAAAGCTTGGGACAAAAATGTCTTAACTTACCCATGAATGTCGCATCCTTAGATGGAGGGCTATCCATAAAACTTAGACCAAGAAAATCTAAAAGTACTTCTTCATCCTCCAATCGTGTAACACTGTCACCAAGCGAGTCCACTGCTTCATCCTCATTCGACAGAGATCCATAAACTTGAGTTCAATCCTTCCGTAAGTGCCTTGTCCTTCTACAAAGCGTGCAGCGGAAAGGAAACCCCAAGTAGTCCAAGCACTGGGAAAATAAGAGGCCACACCACTCGATCTCCAAGAAATCCAAAAGACTGCCATGAATATCAATTTCAACAAAGATTTTATCCATTCTCTTGTATGCTGATAGCAAGTATTCTTCTTCAATCTTTAGAAAGCATCCAATGGAGTTCCCTACTGCTTCCATTGCTTTCCTATTCCACATCTGTAGTGGGAATCTTGGGAGGAGCATCCAAATGTGCCTGAAGCTGAAATACTCGGTGGCTGGATTAAAACTTAAACACCATCTTTTTAACATTAAATTTCCCCCATCATAACTCTAGAAGGTGTTCAGAACCTTGTCCGTATCTTCAAGGTTTTTAAATATGAAGCCCAACCACCCTCTAGGCAAGGAAAGAAGTTCTGGAATGTAACCCAACAACGAAAGCTAGTTCTGCTTCACCCACTCCTCCATAGCAGTAGAACACCTTGACCTATAAGCTAACCTACCCACTAGTGCACAAAGCAATAAGGTGCATGATTCCTCAAGGCCTATGTCCATCCCAAGCACTAACTTCTATTTAGTGTGCTTTGGCTTCCAAACTTTAACAGAGCGGGGTAACGACTACCATGGTTTTTCCGGGCCTCCTTACTCTCAACTTTCCTTAAATCCGTTAGATGTGAACTAGAAAGACCACTAAAACAACCACCAGTAACATGTGCTTTGACAAGAGAGCATGACGCTTCAGTGTGGCCAACTACATAATATACAGGGTCATTGCAGAGCAGTATTGAGGGTTTGTAGAATAATGCTTATGACAAGGATCGATAGGAAAGGTGGGTAAGGAGCCTCCCACAGTCACTCCATCTTCAAATCTCTTCTCAGGGTGACGACCTTTATTATTAACTGCATGGAGCGCATCCAACGATGCAAATAAACCAACCTCCTCCCAATGCACCTCATTATCCGCACTCATGAGTGCGCTGACATCACGTTCCATTTGGCAAGGCACTTGTAAGCCTCTAAAAGTCCAACTATTAAAAACTGAAGAAGCGTCAAGGTCGGTCTAGTCCCGTTAGAGTTAAGGATGTTCTAGAAGTACTCAGAAAATTTAAAAAGGATAAGACATGGCCCAGGTAACAGAGCACTGAGCAATAACTACCTCTGCCATTCGAACAACCTCTTAACTAAAACATAAAATCAAACCAAAGCTAACCCATCTTAAGACTTAAACGGAGACTAGAACACAATCCAATTACAACAGAAACAAGTTTATAAGTTATACAAACTATTTGAGTGAATGATTAAGAATATGTGTTTTTTCTTAAAAAAATCATGAATTCAAATCTCAAAATGTATAAAATATATATACCTTTGTAAACTTTTCTAATAATCTCAATAGGTAATTATAAGAAGCAACCTCCATCTATTATATATAAATTAATTGTATGATAAATGAATAAATCTTGTCTATAACCCAAGATTTCAATAATGCGGCATTTCCATATACAAATATTACAAATTTTTTTAAGTTCCTTCTCATATTATTTAAATCTTTTAGTCACATCCTCTCAAGCTTCAACTTCTTAACTTCAATCTGTGCAATTGTTCAAACATATTATATATGATCATTTTTCTTTCATCATCTATCCCTTAAGATGGATATTTTAATAATTCAAAAACAAATATCTCATATTTTCCTTTAATAGTTTTCGGAATCATACATGATCCTTTTTCTTTCATCATCATATTTTAGCAGTTCAAAAAATCGTCTCTCATATTTATCACTTGACAAGATTCCCTTTACTAGTTTTTGGAATGCATTAATCTTGTCCCTAGATATACTTTCCTCTCACACTAATCCTTTAATACTTTTGGATTTGCTCTACATATGTTTTCATCAAACCCTCTTAAAAGAATTTTATTTGCTTACACTAATCCTTTAATACTTTTGGATTTGCTCTACATCTGGTTCTCATCAAACCCTCTTAAATATTTTTATGTGCTTTCACCAAAGTGGTGCATTCCTAACTATATTACCTGTAGGAGTTAAATTCATGCAATCTTTTCTAACGAAATTACTACTATGTTTGTTTTATATTTTTAATTTTTAATAAATTTCGAAAGTTTGTTTTATATTTTTAATTTTTAATAAATTTCGAAAGTTTATAATTTTAAATTTATAGCTAAATTTATAACAATGTGATGTTTCCATTTCATATAAATTTATAAATAAATATATCACTAAAAAAGTAAAGAAATAAATAAAATAAAGATACAACAAATTTTAGAAATTAAACTTGTGAGTATGGGAATAAATGAATTAGAGAAGTCTAAGTAAAAACGTGTGCAACAAGTTTCAACCTCGAATACTTGAGCACTATTTTATGTTAATATGATCCATTTTGTGGATATTGGCCTTTTTTTTTTTTAATATTCTCTTTGTAAATTAAAGTTTATTACTTTAATTCTTCAATTGTAAGTTGTTTAAATGTTTATGTTGTGATTTGGATTTTTCTATGTTGTTAGGGCAGGTTAACAATGATTTTTAATGTAGCTAGAAATTGTTTATTTGTAGGAGAATCAATCAAAAATACATCATCGGAATCATAGATATGTGAAGAATCACAAGTCATCGCATCCTATGAGTATTTGATGTGATTCATTGACATTGCATTTCAATGATTAATGTAGATAGTTTTTTTTCCATCAATTATTAGTTTACTTTCTGCATACTACTAATTTCATCGAAACTAACCCATTATAGTCAATCCAACTTCACACCAAAATAGATGATAGCCCCATGCTAGGAGAAGGCTTTGAAGAACAAACTCAATAAGTTACTTATGAGAAATCCATTGAACAAGAATTATATTTTTAGGACTATTTTGATGAATAGTTGTTGGAGTAATGAAGGCATTCTCTATTCTAATTACTCAAATTTGATTTGTCTTCGTTTAGATGTCTAAGAAGATATATAATAGTTTGGATCAAACAAATAAGAAGTTACCATTTAACATCCCATGGGCCTTGTTTGCATATCCTTTCTACTTGGTCACTATGTGTTCTCTTTTAATGGAGTAGTCTAACTATTCTACTTTTTGGAGCCATATACAACCAAAATCAAGCAAATCACAACCAAAATCAGTCAATATACAACCAAAATAGTTCCAAAAAAGTAGAACAATTAGACAATTCCTCTTTTAATTTATGCTAATATTTTTTACTATTCAAGGTATTGAAGTATCTTCACATATACTACCTAGCAATAATTTGGTACATATTTTTTTTCAACATAGTAAAATTCCTAGAAAGAAAGGTTCTCACTTCCATCCTCACAACGACCTATTTGTTCCAAGTTGAAAGAATGATGTCGTTATATCAACAACAACTTGCAACACAATGGTGCCTTTGCTAGCTTGATTTATAATGTCACTCCCATGTTTTTAGTAGTTTCAACAACACTTTTTAGGTTTTATTTAGGGTGAAATCATGAATGTGGGTAACAATTTTGTGAGAGTTGGGTTGGGGAAAATTGCTAATGTCCATTTTTCGATCGAACTATTTAATTTTTTCAATCGAACAATTGACACTATCTTTCGGTCGAAAGTTAAATCTTACGGCCCCCCGTGCACTTTTTTTCAATCGAACGTTAAATATAATGGTTCCTCATGCACCTAATGTGTTTTACAGATTGTTTTTGTCCGACAAAGACATTTCGACCGAAACAGTTTTCACTCGAAAACATCTTTCATCCAAAGACAAGTTTAGCTGAAAAACATTTTTTGGATGAAAACACTTTCAGCCAAAAATAAGTTTTCAGCCAAAAAAGGTTTTATATATATCATGCTCTGTGACCATTAAACATTTTCAGTCCCTGTCATTGTTTCATCCGCGAGCTCCAATGTTCCATCCTTGTCCATTAATGCACCAACCTGGTGATCCATATTATTTTCGGCACGAAATGAGTGTGAAGATATAATAAATAAATGTACAAAGATATCTCAGATATCCAATAATATAACGAGAATATATCATATATGAAACCAAAAAAATAGAGATACAATAATACATGATTTTCTATTAATGAGCGAAAATGTACAAAGACTATAAAAATACAAAGTGAAAGACTCGCTAGAATGGTGACAACTTATCTATGAGAAGAGATGTGACAACTACTTGCATTCAGAAGAAGATGATTGTTACAATGAGGCTCTAAAGACATTTTTAACATAAGGAAAATCCAAAACTCTAACCTCGGAAGATGAAAAGCCAACAAGTTTGTGGGCCCTGATGGGGGTAGTTGATACGTCAACTTCTCGGGGGTGTAACTTTTGCATACGATCTATGTTTGGGGCGATCGATACATCGTTGGAAAGGTTTAACTGAGAAGAATTATTTTTGATTGGCCTAGGTTAGTGCCTTTAATAGTCACTTGGGCCCCAAATCCCCAAAAAGACGTCGTTTAGGGCCTCAAACCGACCCTGGAAGTTTGGAACCCCCAAAAAAGCTGAAAAGCTGCCAAGATGGAAAATTGTTTTTCAAGCCCACGTAATAAGTGGGTGGCTATCGATATCCAGCTGGATCACCTGGTCTATTATTTCACCATCCATGTCCATTGCTTCACCATCTTTTTCCATTGATCCACCAGCCATGTCCATTGTTTCACTATCTGTGAGGGCTGTTATCATAGGCATGAGCACCCAAGCAGACGAGCAAACGAAGAATGAGTAGGCGTCAAAAACACTATATTGGTAAATGTGCATTGTTTATTCTTTAAATTTTCACCCTGCTGATAATTTAAAGTCACTTATAATAAATAACAAATCATTACACAAATTTTGTTATCTTCTTGTCTTTAGTGAAATATCAAGGATAATTAGCAACATTTGGTTCAATTATCCATGTCTTATATACATTCTCATCTTGTAGACAACACCTATATGCAAACATGAATGGTAGCAATATGCAAACATGAATGGTAGCAAATTAGAGTAGAGGAAGCACTCTGGCCTGAAAGAAAGACAAATATCACGTGACAAGCACACTTATGTTACCAAAAACCTGACCAAGAGATCCCCTCCACATTCCATTCTTGTTTCATTCCTCACTTTGACACGACATTAAACATTAATAATCAATTTTGTATGCTAAAATTTATTCCCATAAAGGGTTCACGTTTCTTATCCCCTAAAACCCTTTCCATTTCCATTTCCCCTTGTATTTTCAGTTTCATGTTTTTGTTAATTGCACAAGAGCATCATACCTCACAGATCCAACTAGTTAAGTTATGCTCGTTTTCTTCATATGATGGTATATTTTATCATTCTCTCCTACAATTTGAAAGCATCACCCTAGAATCTTCACGAATGTCTTAAAAATATGGTTTAGAAAATCCACGTGACGTGTAACTTACACTATAAGCTTCTTATCTAACAAGGTCATATTCACACAATTTGAAGAAATGGATACAGAGAACAAGAAAATCAAGAAGACAATAGAACAATTTGTAAAGATAAAGAAATATTTAAAAATAAAACGGATATAAGTAACCATTTAAATCACATTATCAGAGGAAAAGATAAGCAATAATGTAGGGAGATCAAATGAATAACATGTGCAAACAAAGATATTACATGTCCTTTGTAAATGACAATGGAATTGGCTAGGTAGTTTTTCAACTACTTTTCAAACCCAACAGGATTTGGGTATTGGTATTAGAGGTATTTGTTGGTCCTTTGGGGTATGGAAATAGAGTATCCTCAATTTGTTAGAGATTGACTTCCAGAGATGGGTAGATGAAAACTGTACAGAATGAACTGTGAATTAGGATTAGTATCATTATTAATAACCCTTATAGACATTGATAATTAGGATGGAAGAGCTTCCTTAAAAAGAAGACCTATAATGAATTAGCTCCCTTTCTTTCTATAGAATGAAATGATCGATCGTATCCCTTTCAGGGAGATTACTTAGATGTCAATCTCTATATTTTTCTATTAGCATAGGTGGGTCCACTTACACCATTTCCGTGTCTTATTCCTGAACTGTATAATCTTCCTTTGTTTCTATTGAGTCCGCCTCTTTTGTTTCCATGCCTAATTCTATTTGGTGCTAATTTGAAATTAATAATTAAAATATTTCTTATTATGCTATATAATATTTTATTTATTTTTATTTTAGAAATAATTAATCCTTATAAAATTATAATTTAAAATATTTCTTATTATGCTAAATAATATTTTAACTTTATTTTTATTTTAAAAAAATAATTGGTCCTTATAAAATTATAATCCATTTTTTTTCATATTTAATTTAATTTCAACTTAGTTACACAAAATAGATGATTTCTTGTTGTACATCGCATTTTCAATGGCCAAGTGGGTGTCCATGTTTATGACCTTTATTGTGCTTATTTACTTCTTATATTTTAATCTATCTTGGTTTTTAAGTTCTTGATTTTTAGGTTGGGAAAATATGAATAATTTGACATTTTTCTAATAAATTTGCATGCAAATTGAAATATTTTTCAATACTTTACTTTGTTAAATATTAAAAAAAAATTAAAGAAAAAAGTTTGAAATCAAATATATAGACTTTCTAATTTTTTTTTCAAAGAAAAAAAGGTTTTATATTGATATTTTAGAGTTTGAAATCAAATATGCATAGACTCTCTAAAGGACTCCATCATATAAATGTTCAAGAAACCTCAACACTATCTACCCAATCTCCTATTCAAGATTAATTTAATCGCAGTCTTCCTTGTACTAATTACCTCCTTGTCTCCTTCAGAATAATAATAAAAAAGATATTAACCTAAAAGGGTCTCCATTACATTCTTAAAAATATTATATTCTAAACCAAAACTAGACTATCACATAATTAATAGAAGGTTTAATGTTGAGAATATTTTTGGAAAAATATGGTGTACTTGGTTTTGAAACATCCAATATTTCAAGTGGACACTCCACTCATCGTTAGGGGCAACGAAAAGCTCAAATGTAGGGAGAAGAGTGTCGAGGTAAGTATTAAATAGGTGGAAAATAAATGACCATTGAGAAAGAAAATAGGTGGAAAATAAATGACCGTTGAGAAATAATTAATGAAAAAAATCAATAAGCTTGTTGATAGTAAATATGTAAAAGAAAAAAAAAAGGTTTAAAAATGAAAAATAGTCATTGAGGAGGAAAGGAGGTGGGTCAATAATTATTATAATATTAATTAATATTTAATAGTGGTGAGTTTGGATTGGGCAACATGAAAAAGGGGGGGGGGGACGTTGAAGGCGTGGAGTGCTAAACAATAATGATCGTCATGTATTATAATATATAATAAAGTATTCTAATAATAGAATATAATATCTTCTCTCCTCTCTTTCGAGCTATCCCAAGCAACTTCTAACCACCTCTCCACCCTCAGCCCCAGGCCTCTACATTTTTCCCATCATGCCCAGAGAAAGGGGGAAGTCTAAGAGAGGTGTGTGGTACAATAGCGGTCTCTCTAGGTGTGGCAAACTTCCCCCCTCCCAATTGTCTCTCATTGCCCATTTTTCTAGCCCAAGGAACAACAAACAAGGGCCATCAGAGGCGCTTCCATCCTCCCCACACTCGCTCCATGGAATTAGCTCGTCTAAGGAGAAAGTGGCACCATCGTGCACATGCATTCCTGTGGCCACTAGTCTTCTGTCCCCCCCAAAAGTCAACCCTCAAGACCCGTATTATGGTGATGGAAGCTGCATGGTGGAGGAGGAAATCCCCCCGAGATGGTAGGTGGATGAGAACATGACGGTCGCGAGTGAGGAAAAGGAAGAGGATTGGCCCCAGATCTGTCCAAATTGCCTCACGGAGGAGCACCTCCAAATTATATTTGAAATACAACATAAACAAGATGATCATATGCACTCACAATGCATCCTCAGCCAAATACTAGACATTATGTTCAATGCACTAGCATACGCTCATGTGTAGACTTGATGCCCAATGTGTGGCCAATGGTACACCCTTGTCTATAACATCCATGGCCATCCAAGCTCCCCAGTGGAGTAAAGTCTCCAGGTTTCTGCTCTTTGTTCAATCTAGTTGTAGGCTTAAGTTTTTGATTCATTCCACTAGCAGACTAGATGGTCATAGAGGTCACCCGCACATTGTCCATACAGTTTTGTTCATATATGGTCATAGAGGCCACTCACATACTGTCCATACAATTTTTTTCATGTAGCTAGGATGTATAATTTTGTTAAGTCAGTTTTGTTCAAACAGTTTCAGTTCATATGGTGATGTGTCAAAAATTGAGTCTCTAAGGGCCACCTATTATGGTTTCCCTTCTGTGGAAAAACATGTGGCTAACACTTGGCAATGTATGGATAACAACTATTATTAATACAAAGACCTTCTTTTTATTTACAAAAAAAAATAATAGAATATAATAGGTTGTTGACCTTTATAATACCTAATTATATTATATTATTATAGTAAGGTAGGAGCAATATAAGAATTGGTGAAAGATATGAAGGTGTTAGAGTAGATTGATAAAATGGTAAAGAAGGGAAATAGAATAAATCATGGATAAAAAGGAAGAAAACAAAGAGGGGGGGGGAATTAGAATACATATTATAATGCATTAAAATATAAAAATTATAAGGAGAAAGATTTGAAGTAATGATAAATCCACAAAAGTTTGAAACGAGTTATAATTGAAAATATTAAGATGTGATATAATAGAGGTAGGGCTAAGAAGTGAAGAATAAGGTAGGAAGTTAGAAAATATTAAGGGTGAGAAGAGAGGGCAAGTGGATAAGCTTAATGAAGGAAGCCTAATGATCAAGGTGGTGAATGGTTGGCCTCCAAGACTAGCTTAGTTTGTAGCCATCTTCTTTATTGAAATTATTAGGATGTTTTTCTATTCCAAGAGCTTCACGAATGAGCCGAGAGGAGTAATGAGGGGTTGTGGCTAGGCTTTTGTTTTTTTCAAAGAAAATGAGATGTTTGGAATTCAAGGCATGTTCAATGATAACCGATTTGGAAATCTGGTTGTGGGTAGTGTCAACTATATGTTCTTTGATACGTGCTTGGAAGGATGTACCAATTTGTCCTATGTAGGATTTTCCACAAAAACAGGGGATTTGGTAGACGCCTGGTCCAAGCATCGGGTCGGATTTATCTTTCGCAGATATGAAGAGTTGTTTACTTTATAAAGTTTGAATATGGTTTTGATGTTCTTCTTAGTCAAGAGTTTTGAGAGGAGAGTGCATTCCTTGGAAGCATGGTCAGTAAAGGTTTCCTCCTACAAAAGTAAATCTTCCTTGATAAGTTTTCTACTTGGATGTTGAATTCTCAATAAACATGAGAACATAAAATATAAATAAAATTATTTTTACCTCTAGAATTTGATTCATAATAGGAATCAAACCTATATTTTCCATTTTGAAATGTTGATTATCCCAGTCTATCAGAAGATTTGAATCTACCAAAACTTTTATTTTATTGAACCCTTTGTGATACATTGTTTTCAAAAGTATCAAGAGAGAATAGAGTTATGCACGGTTGTTTGTCCCTTGTCTAGATACATACCTTAACAAGAAATAATGTGAAATTTCATTGAAAAAGAACACTCCAGCACCACATATAACTTGTGTTCCTTAACATGCTTCGTCGAAGAAAATCCATGGTTTCTCCTTATCAATACTTGGCATCAATAAATTCTTGAATTTTTTTGTCCTTAAATTCCTGGTGTTACCCTCTAAAGCCACTCTAATCTTGTGTGTCGCTTGAGCTGGTGTAAAATCTGAATCTTGAAAATTCATTTGATTCTAGGTTGTCCACATTCCATAAGTAAACATTCAAGGTAAATCCCTTTGTGCAGTAACAACTTTATCAATTACCCATTCTAGAGTGGATCCTTCTAAGGTCCCGTTATCCCATTACCCCTTCACTCTTACGTCTTGTGTAAACTCCAACCAAACAACTCTAGAAAAATAGAAAGACATGAACAAATTATTTACTAATTCTTCACCTAATTTACACATAGTACATATGTTGGGCCCCACCCGATTCCTCTTTACTTATTGTCCCAAGTAAGTAATTTATTTTCCAGTGCCAACCATCTAGATTTTAATGGACAATGCAACTTCCATACATACTTGCACCACCAAAATTTGTCACCATTCCAACTCTTCTATTCTAATTGAAAAACCTAGCTTGATTGTATATTCACATGTCCTCTTATTCTTGGACCATTTATGGGTGTCCTCTCCTTATTTTGGTGCCCTAGTTGATTTTGAACCTTTCAGTGGATTTTTATGCCTTCAAATATTGATCTAACCCGAGATGCACATTGAAAGTGTGACATATACACTGAAAGTACACAAATCCTTCCACCACCAAGTATCCCCTTTTTGGAGAGTTATGCAATTCACCAAAAGGGAAGATAAAAAAAATAGTTGATATAATAACATAATAATTTACTCATCATTCTCTTCATCGACACCGACATTCAAAGCATTAAATCGAGCAATTATTTTTTCCTTTATCTCTTCATAGGTTAGTTTCATTGTCAAGTAATGCTTATGCACTTTAGGGAGATGTTTCTCAGTGTGTTTGATTATCGATATTCTTGAATGAAACTTACACTTTCTTATACAACTCTTTAAAGTTTCAAGATATATACCTTTCTTAATATAGTAAGAAAACAAAGCAACATGAAGATAATGAAGACTGTCTCAATGTTGATGGTGGAGGTGAATATATTAGCAATGATTTCCATTCATTTCTCATATCCTAAGGCATCTTCTGAGAAGAGAATTGTTCCTTAAAATCCACAACAAAATGGAGTAGAAAAACAAAAGAATAGGGCTATCATGGAGGTCGTCCATTGCATGCTTATGTCCAAGAATATGAAGTTTTTATTATGGGGAGAGGTAGTGGTTTACGCTGCTCGTGTCATCAATAGAATACCTAGTTGTGATGTCACATTTTTAATTCTGTATGAGGAAAGGTATGGCCCAACAAACCTTATGTTTCACATTTAAGAATCTTTGGATCTAATTCATAAGCCATTGTTGTATTCTCTTCCCATGTTGACTCATCATTCACATCTCTATAATTAACTCCTTAATTCTCTCTGTAAATCCAATGCCTCCTCTTTTCCCTCCTCTTTGACAGAGATTCTAGATATAAGAAAATTGGATTAGAACACTTGAAAAAGAGCTTCAGAGCCATCAAATCAACATATATTTTAGAATCCCCCCTACCCACCACATTATCCTACTTTGAAATTAAATTGATAAGAATTGTACTCATTAATAAATTACCCATTGTGCCACATACAAATAATTTCTCTTGGATAGTACCATGTGAATGGTCCTAGCATCATGATTATTCAATTAGTGGTTGATTCATAATCTTGTATTTTTTAACCTTTGAGTTAATTTTTATGCCTTCAAATATTGATCTAACTTGAGATGCACATTGAAAGTGTGGCATATACATTGAAAGTCCACAAAGCCTTCCACCACCAAGAATCCCCTTTTTGGAAATTTCTACAATTCACCAAAAGGAAGATAAAAATGAATAGTTGATCTATTAACTCAATATTGTACTCATCATTCTCTTCATCAACACCGACATTCAAAGCATTCAACCAAGAAATTAATTTCTCCTTTATCTCTTCATAGGTCAGTTTCATTGTCATGTAATGCTTCTGCACTTTAGGGAGATGTTTCTTAGTTTGTTTGGTTAACAGGTCTGCTTGAATGACAAATTACACTTTCTTATACAACTCTTCAAAGTTTTAGGCTCTATACCTTTTTTAATATAGTAAGAAAATTGGGATTGGCACTTTGGAATTTCAATATGAATATCAACTTGACTAAGAACATTGTTTTGATTGTTTTGGTTCATACAATCCAAGTATCTTCTTTTTTCAATTGGTAGGAAATGTGTTTCTGTGAAGATCCTTTCTCCGCCATGTCTTTTTATTGCTCAACATTATCTTATAGATCTATGTTTTTGTCGCGTAAGAGAGATTAACTACCGTTAACATGGAAACACTCCTTTTCAACCTCTAGACCAAAAATCGATGGATATGCATGCACATAAACTTTGTACTTTAATGTGATTTCTTCTTAGGATGTGGAATAAATACACATTTTTATATGATGTATAAAAATATAGTCAATTTATGTATTAAAATATTGTCAATTGTTAATTTGCAGCTTGCTACACATATATGATATATATGGATCGAGAGGAGTATTCAATTATGCCTTGCAAACACTCTAGGATATTTAATGAAAGTAGTAGAGGGACCCCTAGTTCGATATGGACCCTTAGTTTGACAGGGAACCTTAGTCAGGCAAGGGAAACTAGTCAAACAAGGAAGTCTAATGAAAAAAGGAGATCTAGTCAGTATGGATGATGAAAAAATTCATCTAGATTTAGTTAGTTTGGAGATCAAGGTACATGTATGTTTATATGCACATGTTAAATTGTGCACGTATATATGTTGAAATTGATATAACTAATTGAACTTGATAAATTTATTTTCAGATGCATCATTTAGTAGATCAAGAGAAAGAGCATCATGAGAGAGTGCACATCCATCTGCAGAGGGTGATCAATTTGATCCATTGTGTCATGGATCATTGCGATCTTTTGCTAATCATGATTTTGAGGAAATATTTTATGGAGTAGAGTCTCCTATGGAAGCTAATGTACAACAACCCCAATCACATCGACAACATATGGTTGCTATTTTTTTTTTATATGTTTTTATATAAATCACTCATGCATATGGGCATTCATATATATGTCATTGTGCATTGTCCTAAATATCTATAAATCTTTATAAATGTGTAGAGGATTGGGCTATTTCTGAGGACAATAATGAAGAAAAGGATGAGGGTAAGGTGAACAAGGCGATTATTTTCAAAAAAATGAATATTACACCCCTATCACCACCTATCCCTCGGACATTAGCATGGATGATCTAGTTGGATATTGGTGGCCACCCACTTGCTCCAACTGGCTCATCTTTTCATTTTTTAGTGCAACACATTTTTCTTTACTTATTTGTAATTGTGGGTTCTACACTTCTGGGGCTGTCTGAAGCCCTACACATCTTCCAGGTGGATACTGGTGGCATCCCACCTAATCCAACTGGCTTAGTTTGTATGTTTTCATGTCAACACATCTTGTTGTACTTCTAGGGTTGTTTTGGGGCCCTAAACAGTGTTTTTTTGGCTCACCGCAGTCAAATTGTAGATAAAGTTAGAGTTGATGGCATAATTCATATTTCTTGAAAAGACTTTTCCAACGGGATATCACACACCTAAAACAGAGATCGTATGAAAAAATTACAACCCTGGGAAGTTAATGTACTAACTTACCCAAACGGGGCCCACATGACTTTTCACGTTTCATCTCCTAGGGTTAGGTTTTTGGATGTCTAGGGTTTTGGAATTCATGTTTATCATAAAAAGGCCTTCATAGCCTCATTGTAACCATCTTCTTATGAATGAACATAGCCATCACATCTCTTCTTAGAGATAAAGCTTCCACCATTCTAGTGAGTCTTGCACTCTGTATTTTTACAGTCTCTTTACAATTATTTCATTAATAGAAATCAAGTATTGTTGTATTTCTCTGTTTCTGGAAATTTTCATGAGTATTTCATTGTAATATCCCTGCTTTCATTTCATTCCAAAAAAATAATCTTGATCAATGAATCTTCCTTGGGAAGGCGAGGTTCAAGAAATGACTATTCAATGTTGCACACGATACCATGCAAAGTTGAAGCATGATATTGAGAAAATGAATCTCTCTGCAGAGAGAAAACAAAGCTTGGAGATCCTTTGCATTCTTTAGAGAACTTCATTGATGTATATAAGAACCTTGGGCCAACAACCAATGTTTTTTTTTTATTTGATGAGGAGACACAGGAAATAGGTGATGGGCCCTAATAAATGAGTCAAAATAGAGAAAAGGGTGTCAAAAGTGTAGGTAAAATAATGTTTAATTTTAAGGAAGGATCAAAGCGAAAAATGTTGAAGATGCAATATTTCAAGCACCTTCACATTGCAGTCCATATTTATGATCGATTATTGGAAGCATATGGTAGACTACCACAGAATGATGAGGTGCCATGTTATTTTTCTAGATTAATTTATGCAAAGTTTTTTTAGAATATGCAACCCAATTATACCGACCTACCATCCAAATATTATGGTGTTGGTAAAGGTAGAATGTATAATCAAAGAGTTGAAATTTAGATCCAATGTTTCCTAGACCTCCACCACCCTTGGTATCTCATCCACCAAGGGTGGTTTCTCTACGTTCAAAGATGTAGGCCACTTCACAAGTTGGTTGGGACATGAGGGAGACAATAGCTAAGAATTTAAATTCAACTTGTTTGGTGTTGATGTCGGTTTGAACCGACAGAGACCACGATCCAATGCCCACGATAGTTTTGTATATAACACATATGTTGAGATAGATTGCATGAGCCTTGAAGAGGTATGGGATTATGAATTGTTTTGTCGTAATGGTTGGAAAGACTTGATTGGGCATGAGGAAGGGGGCATTGGATTGATATGTTTTACAATTGGTAAATGTTTCATGCATTTGATGATAATTCTTTTGTTAGATCCACATCATCACAATTTTTGAACTAACACAAAATGTTTATGTTCATTAACTATAGTTCATTATAATGTTAAATGAAGCATTGTTTACATTGGGATATATTCCAGAGGTTTGCAACCCACAAGTATTGCATGTTTCAAAGTTTAAAACTATGATTTCAAGTGTCATTGATTTAATTTGTTTTCGTTTAATTTTACACACACGTAGGGGAACCAAGAGGGCACCTTTGGTATGACATAGCCTTCTTCCATCTTGGAATATGTTCCAGTTGGTGATTCACATGTATCAATCATGGTTGAAAGTTTCTAACTATGATTAGATGCATCATAATTTAATTGGAATTATTAGTTTTGTTCAAGATAAGTACTTACAATTATGTCTCTAATATGCATTTAAAATGTGTTGTAGGAGGAGAGAGTGGTGGAGGAGAACATGGCCGGAGGAGAGAGTGGGATAGAACATGGCCATATATGATAATTCATAGATCATATATGTTGCATTTGTAAGTTCTAGTTTGTTTTAATGAGAACTTTATAAAATAATTACTTAATCATTTTTTTACTTAATGGATATACAATTTTTGGAATTTTATTCATTTTTGTACTTAATGTGTGATAAAATAGTCTAAAACATTTTCAAATACTCTATATTTCAACACATTACATTGTTTTAATGAAATTTGTTTATTATTACATTATTTGTTTGCTATGGGTAATTGTTTGGGTAATTTGTTTGTAAAATTACTAGTAATTTTTATGAGTTTGCTTGCATGTTGGTAATTGTTGTGGATTCACTTTCCAAGTTGTATACATTTAGAAACTATAATATAAAACCTTATAGAACTATTGTCAAGCAAGTTTCTCAAAGATTTTTTCTCTTTAGCATGCATGGGTAGAAATGAATTTGGGTTGGAACTACTCTTTCCTTTATTGCTACCTATTTGAATATTGAAATCCCATAGAAGGATGGATTTATACAGGGTAGTGAAGACAATCATTCCCAGATTTATATGTATATATGTTGGAACCAATGAAAGGTTGGAAGGTACATAATCCATATGCCTTAGATTATCTTGCTTCAAGCCCTTTAGTTTTCTTTAATATTGTTGGTTGGAAAACTCAATACTTGGGTGGAAAACTACTCTAAACTCCATCATAAAACTTGTGTTTCTTTCCATTTACAATCCTTCTTTGGATAAGTCATCTACCACTGAGTTAAGTTGTCTATATACACGATTATAGGAGTTGATTGGAAAACAATCTCCATACTTTTAAACTCTTCTTGGAACAATAGAAAAACAATGTTTTCCATCTTGAAAGAACCATGAACATCTAAATAAAAGAGTCACCAACCACTTGGATATTTTAACTCCCCTTATCAATTGCTAGCTTCATCGGTAATTTCATAGCCATCATTTATGCATAGTTATTTGTACATCCATCATGGCCCTCCTAAAAACAACTTGATAGAATAGCACTCAAGTTTCATTTTATCTCATAGATGACAAGAGTCAAGTTGTTTATCTAGGTGAAAGTACCTTCAACAAGTATTCATAAACAATTTCACCTATGGATCCAAAAGTAATCTTGAAGTAAGTTTCATCTTCCCCAGAATTAGAGTACATATTGTTATAGAGAGATTTTCCTCACCACTAATCCAGTCACTACCAGTTATACTGGAGCTCCATCACCAACCTCTGCCAGTCACGTTGGAGACGGGTCAACGACCTCTGCGACTCATGTTAATGACCCGCACCTAGCCACTGCTAGTCAGGCTGGGGGAATCACTTTAGTCGCCATGAGTCATATCAATGTCAAATATCCAACCTTTGCACATCACATGGAATATGACTCTCTCACCTCTGCCAGTCACGTTGAGAGCATGTTACCAGCCATTGGGAATGAATCTGGGGGCATCAAGAAGCCTTGAAACCTCATACGTAAGCATAAATTCCTTTGCAAGACTTGTGAAGGAGATCACCTTACTTGTTTATATCCAGCTACAACTGGGATACTAGAGGCCTGGTTCTCACTTGAGGGCCCTTTGGGTTCTGAAGTATCTGTGGTTTCCCCACACCCTGCTTCTTCTTTGATTGACACGGCAATATTGCCACTTCGATCCTCTCCAGACCATACCCCCGTTGGTGAGGGTGATGTTTCCCCTATCCCTGTTATCTTGCATCCTCTTCAACCTATAGTTGAAGAAGTGGTCATACCAATGCAATCTCTAGTCAATCCAAATCTTTGTTTGGAGGGTGATGCGTCCTTCAACAATGTTGTCAGCATACTTGATAACACTCCTTCTAAATAAGAGAGAGTTTTTATCTCCCTGAGTGCTCTCCCTCCATGTCCTAAAGAGGTTCCTTTTGATTGGGATGGCCTTGAGAGGTATCCAATGCCCCCACCTATGTCTTTTCCAGTAAGAGACATTATCCGATATATCACAGAGACTATAACATCCTCTAGCACTTTATCCTCCTCAACTTGGAGAGATTTCATTTTTCCCAAGATTATGTCGTCTATTCGTAAGATGTTGACGTTCTACAAAAGTCTAGCATGAGAGCCTTGGCCTCCCCCATGACTTGTTGTCTAGAATCTCCAAGTGAGTCTGAGTTAAACACTTTTCCAACTCATTTAAAAAATGAAAAGATTGCTGAGTGATTTGTCCTTTTAACACTCGTTAAATTGGACTTGAAAGGTTGTGAGTCTTAATTAAGCTCATTTTCAAAAAGAGAAAATATTGTCAAGTGATATTGTCTCTTTCACACTCATAAATTGGATTTGAAAGGATGTATATTTGGCACAAGTTTATCCATTTTTCACACCAAGTAGACTAAAAGTCATAAAAAAGGACATTTTTTGGCGTTAAGTTGTGATTGCATCTCATGCCCTTGCTTTCATTATTGAGCCTATAGATGGTTCTTGCTTTTCATTATAAACTGTTCGCCTCAACAGTTTTTGCATCCTCAACCAAGCAGAGCCTTGTTTATATCCTTTGCAATTTGACACCCTATACCTAGGAGGGAACATTCCCCCGAGTGTCCGTCTCCCACATGCATCTCCTTGCATTGAGCATAGGCATGTTCCACTATTAGAACTAGTTTTGCATGTTCCTCTTCTATATCATAGCATTCATTTGTCTATGAAAAAATAAAAGGATGGGTGGGAAGGGAATATTATCTTATATTGGTAGCAATCATGTCTCTTTTGAACAAAGAACAAAGTTGTTGAGTCCATTTGTCATCATAATTTTGGGATTAGCATGGCCTTAGGAAGATGAGCTCATTACAGAGTCTTCTCTATCGACTGGTTACTCTTCAAGTCCTTATGGAGAATATCATTGATGCCTCCTCCATCTCATGGTTTCATCATTGAGTCTATGATGTCAAAGTCTTCCGTATGTCTCATGCTCTTGTTCAAAGGAAGCCTATCAACCTGTTTTGACCACTTCTTAGAATTCTTGACTTGGCCATACCCTCAATCTGTCTCAGAGTCACATGATACTGTAGTCCTATCATGCATTCTGGTCCTACTTTCATCATTGGTAGGTAACCTTGAACCTAGCAGATGACATTTCATCACTAGTCATTGACTGGGTGGTTTCCCTTGTGTTCGACAACAAGACATCTATTCACACATTGGGATTCGTGCAGTGTCTTGGATGCCATTAGCCTTATTGGTGGTTTCCTTGCCTTTGTCAACAGTTTTCATCATTGGTTGTTATTCAGAATGCATTTCCTATGTACTTATTACACTTGGCACATGCTAAAGACACACAAGGTTGTTGGTTCATGAACATGTTCTTCGTCTTATTTCCACCAAATCATGAAGCTCCTACTTTGTACCTCATGTTGACTGATGAGAGATGCCTTAATTCTCTCCTTTCAGCGGGTCTCCTTCCATCAACTTCAAATCATCTATTCTAGAAATGGGACCTAGAGTCTTATGAGTACCTTGAGGCTTGCATTCATTAGTGGCAGGTTCTCTCGCCATCTATAGTTGGGAATACATCAATGTCTCCTGATCAATTGATTCTTCAGGTGTTCGACACCAAATCCTTTATTCAAACTTGTACGAATGTACTCGATGCCTTGATACTTACTTTCATTATCGATAGGTTGTCTCACATTTGTTAAAGGTATACCTCAATGACCAGTAATCAAATGATGTCTCATTGTGTTCGACCTTAACTCCTTTTTTCGCATGATGTAGACTTTTACCCTTGGCGGATTGTGTAGAAGACTTGAAGACATCACTATGTGGCCACAACTTTCATGAGCTATTATTTCTTTTTCATTGGACCAGTACCTATATGACTTCATGGATCATGGGAGATCAGATTGTACTCCATTGTATACAGATATCTTCAGATTGGTTTTGAGATTGGTTCTACTGGGCCTTGCTCGTGACTATGACAACTTTTGGCATGTAACCGCATTTGTATTTTCCTATTCATGGCCACAAATAGTTGTTCGGTATTTTCACATGGATCTGCAGTGTAATTCTATTGGTAGACATGTATGCAAAGTCAGTGCAGAATGTAATGAGCAACTAGTTCTTCCAGCTAGTTCCCCATCACTCAACTTCTGGGTTGTTTATAATGTATTTTGGCCATCACAGATACTCCTCTGACCTCACACATTAGGAGGCATTTTTTATAGCGAGATTTGCTTCACCCTATGCAGTCTTACACATAAGGCCTTTTTCCATTTCCCCATGCAGACTTATCATCCATGTTTGTAAAATCCAGAGCTAAAAATACATTTTTTTCCACATGTATGCACCTTGCCTACTATACAACATGTGTATATGTAGGTTGCACCACTACAACCTGCGTACATCGAGATTTGTGTCAAAAAATGAAAATTAATGTCGGGTTTCCATGTCACGACAGGAGATATCTGATCCTTGGCCTTCCATATACTGGAAACGTTCTGACTCGGCCCTCTAGTTCCATTTGAAGGCTATAAATGGGCCAATTCCGAGCTATGGAAAAGACGAGAAATAATTCAACTTTGAGAGAAAAGTTACTCTGGAGAAATTATTTACTTCATATTGAGTCTACATCCCTTTGTCCTTTAAGTATGAACATAGTTTTCAACCCCCAATCTCTTCCCTTATTGATTGAGAACCTCATTGTCTCTCTTCTATGAGCTTGCCTTTGGTGGAGGATTTAAGTGGTGGAGGCCCAACTGGAAGGAACTTAGTTTATCGGTTCCTAACCGTGCCGACACGGAAGTCTATAATATTTTCACGTCTGTTGATCATTTATTAATAGAAATACTCCTTTCCCGTCCAATTGATATCTTGCAAATATTTGAGTTATTATCCATGGGCATATTTGTTATGTATATTAATGGATTATGCTATCTAATGTGCTAACCTTTTATATTATCACCATATGCTTGCTTTTCTAGGTTGTTGAGAACTAGTTGCAGGTATATAGCTTTGGGTCAAAGTGCTCAATGGTGGACTTCATTGAACATCTAGACGAGGTAGGCCTCTTTCTTATCTCACTTGCATATTGGTTTATATAGCATGTTTTTGGGATAGAGTTGATTTCTGTAGTCATTTCCATCTGTTATGGTTTACCCTAGCCATAGAGATTTTTTCCCTCGTAACACATATATCTATATATAACTATAATATCAGTAGTGAAGTTGGAATGGATTTCTAGGGGTGTACACATATATTATCAAATGATTAATAATTTAAAGGTGACATGGGTGCTTTCATCTATTGATATATATTTAAAAACATAGAGAAAATTTCTACCTATAGTTCTTCACACTAGCTATTGTGTTACATTGTATCCATACCTTTAACAAGTATTCATTAAATATCTCACCCATGGCTCCAAAAGTAAACAAAAAATTCACTAACTTAACAAGAATTGTGACCTCAAAACGAGAACTCTAGCCCAAAAATATCATATTTTTGGGTAAAAAATACAAAAATCAACCCCCAAATAAAAAGGTTGTGCTATCGATAGCAACCTTTTTTTGGAGGTGGTTAAAATTGCGACTTATTTGAAACTTTACCCTTGACATTACGAACAAAAACATGAAAGAACACTGAAATTGACCCTTGAATCAAAAAGTGATGGTACTAGTAGCACCACTACTATTTTTGAGTTAAAACTGTGACCTAATTGAATCTGTGGCCTTGACCACTAGCACCATTTTTTTTTTGAGTTAAAACTGTGACCTAATTGAAACTGTGTCCTTAACCACAAGCACCACTTTTTTTTAATTTAAAACTATGACCTAATTGAAATTGTGCCCTTGACCATTGGCACCACTTTCTTTTTTTGAGTTAAACTGTGACCTAATTGAAACTATGGTCTTAACCAATGGCACCACTTCTTTTTTAGTTAAAACTATGACACCGTGACCTTGACCATTGGCATAACTTTTATTTTTTGAGTTAAAACTATGACCTAATTGAAATTGTGATCTTGACCATTGACACCACCACAAATAAAACATTGAAAATTGACTCCTAAATATAAAAGTGTTATAACTTGATAATTTATTTATCAATCAATTTTATTTTTTTTTAATAATTTTCATTAAGAAAATAATTAAACGGGAAAAAAATATCACTAAATAAATTTTTTAGTTTAAGGGAAAAACCAATTTTTTTTTGAAAATAAGGAAAAAAACAATTTGTGTTGTAAATAATGCAAACTGGGATTTTTTAATAAAAAAATTTAAAAAATGAACTTAAAAAAAGAGTAAAATTTAAATTTTTTAAGAGGATAAAAATTAAAATGAAAAGTTAAAAACAAAATTTAAAGGAAAAGTGGGAAAAAATACAAAATTTAAAGAAAAAAAATTGAAAAAATATCCAGACAATTTTTAGGAATTTTTTTTTTTTTAAAACTATTTAAAAAAAAAAAAATTATATTAAAAAAAACAAAACTAAAATACAATTAAAAAAATAAAATAGGAACATTAAAAATAGAAAATTTAAAGTAAATAAAAAATTAAACAACAATAAAATTAAATTAAATTAATAATTTTAAATGATGATGATGATTAACATCCACTAAGATCAATTATCGGACCTTAAGAGGGTAAATAATTAATTGTGATTCTTTAGAATTTTGTTTTTATACTAAAAAAGAATTAAGAGAAACTTTCCAATACCATCATACTTTTGTTGAGTTAAAAGATTAGGAAGGTTAGGAAGCTTTCCAAGATCACCATATTTTTAATTTTAATTTTAAAGTTTTTAAAGTTTTAAATTTTAAAAATTTAAATTTAAATTTTAATGTTTTAAAATTAAAATTAAATCTTAATTTAAATTATTTAAAATTTAGTTTAAAATTTAAAATTATTTAAACTTTAAATTTTAATTACAAATGGTTTAGTCGTGTGGGTGTTAGGGGCGATGCTCGACATCGCCTCAAGCCCTTGTCCCGTTGGGGCTAGGACTTAGCTTGAGGAGAACTGGGGCGATGCCACACATCACCCCCGCACCCACGCAACCCAAACAACTCATAATTAAAATTTAAAGTTTAACTAATTTTAAATTTTAAACTAAATTTTAAATAATTTTAATTAAAATGAAAATTTAATTTTAAAACTTTAAAATTTTAAAATTAAAACTTTACAATTTTTAACTTAAATTTTTTTAAAATTAAAACTTAAATTAAATTTTAATTTTCAAAATTTTGTTTATTTAGTTTAATATTGTTGTTTTTTTTATCTCTTTTATTTATTTACTTTAAATTTTATGTTTTTTTTTTATATATATTTTTTAATATTTCTAATTGTGTTTTTTTAATTGTATTTTAATATTTTTTTTTTAATATAAATTTTTTATTCTAATTTTTTTAAAGATTTGTATTTTAATTTTTTTTCAAAAAAATTGTTCTTTTTTAGGTTATTTTATTTTTTCCCTTTAAATTATATATATATTAATTTTGTGTTTTAAATATTATTTTAAATTTTTATCTCTCAAGAAAGTTTAATTTACTTTTTTTTAAGATCATTTTTTAAATTTTTTTATTAAAAAATCGCAATTTGCATTATTTTCAACATATTTTTTTTTCCCCAAAAAAAATTGTAATTTTCCTTAAATTAAATAAATTTATTAGTGGTATTTTTTCCCATTTAATTATTTTATTAATGTAAATTATTAAAAAAATAATAATGGAGAAATAAATTATGAAGTTATAACACTTTTATATTTAGGAGTTAAATTTCAATGTTTTATTTGTGGTGTTGCAGTGGCCACAATTTCAATTAGTTCATAGTTTTAACTAAAAAAAATTGATGACTCTGGTCAAGGCCATAGTGTCAATTAGGTCATATTTTAAACTCAAAATAAAAAGTAGTGTCAGTGATCAAGGCCACAGTTTCAATTAGGTCATAGTTTAAACTAAAAAACAATAGTGGTGCCAGTGGTCAAGGCCACACTTTCAATTAGGTCATAGTTTTAACTCAAAAACCAAATACTGGTGCCAGTGGTCAAGGGAACAGTTTCAATTAGGTCATAGTTTTAACTAAAAAAAAAATGGTGCTACTGGTAGCATCACTTTTTGATTCGAGGGTCGATTTTAGGGTTTTGTTCATAATGTTAATGGCATAGTTTCAAACAAGTCACAATTTTAACCACCTCCAAAAAAGAGGTGCTACCGGTAGCACCACTTTTTGAAACGAGGGTAAAAATGTGACCATTAAAAAACGAGAAGTATGGAGAGTTATCGTTAAGTTAGTAACTTTGTTAAACTTGTGGTAAGTTTCTTCTTGCTCAGAATTAGACCACACACACATACACAAACAAAGGAAGTAATCCATCATATGGGAAAGTTGCTTAGAGTTTCTTGATTACATTTTTTTTTTTTTTAAGTAAGATGTAATTTATATTAAGGTCCTGCCAAAATTCAGGTTGGTGTGCCACATTACATCCATAGTCAAACTAGCTTCACTGGACTGCCCCAACAGAGGGGAAACCAGTCCAGCCAGCTTAGAAAGTATGCAAAGCAGTGCTGAAACCAAAAAGAAAGTTTGGAATAACTGAGACTAACTGAGACTAACAGAGTTTGCATATAAAAACATAATTAAACACCTGGCTGGTATCCCGGACCCGTGGCAGAGAGGTCCCCCGACCAAGGTTCCTCTTCTATGTAGGTCAGCCCCGTGTCCCAAATCATCTCATCATTCAATTTGTCCACCGCGCCCTTGGCTTCTGTCATCTCCACCTGCTTTTGTTGAGATGCTGAATCTGCCTTCGCCATCCTGCAACTGGTGCGCTCCAACCCAGGCTTCTCTGCGCTCTGCTCCTTGGTGTCGCCTTCCCCGGTTGCTGTGTGAGGCTTCTCCTCTGAGGTTTCTCCATTCGGATGAGAGGGAAAGGCCTCGCTCATGGAGGCCAGGAGTTGAAGGAGGGTCGCAACCTTATCATTCATAGAGTGCAACCGAAAGTGAAGGTCCTCCACCCCCTGACGTAATTCAAACACCAGGGCATAGATAATATCTAAACTGTCCTGGAGCTGCATGCCAGCGCTGGAAACAGAATGCTGGTGATCAAAATTCCCTGACCTGCAAGGAGGAGGAGGTCCTCTTGTAGAGCTTCGGGGGGGATCAACGACGGGTGGCAGGATAGGTATCAGTTCTGTGGAGGCAGAGAAAAGGCGCGGGGGAGCATTCGCTGTCCAAGGGACAATTGCCAGAGAGTGAGGCCGCGAGACCATCGGGGAGGGTGGAGGGGGGGGTTCGGGCTGAGTGGGAGGTGAAGAGCAGGTAGAAGGTGAGCCAGGAGGCGAAGATGAGGGCCTATGAGGCCTCCAAGGAGAGCCCCTCCTCGGCCTCCCTCTCTGGCGGGGAATTGGATCGTTTATGGAGGGCGCGGAGACAGAGGAGGCTAGCAGAGAGCCAGAGGAAGCAGATAATGTCAGCCCAAGAACACATAGGGATGAGCTCCTCGCCTCTCGACCAGAGACAGGAGTGGTGTAACTGCAACAGAGCCATACTATGGCACTCGAAGTAAAGGGAGGGCGCGTACATGGGCAATTACGTCGCCGAGGATCATTTTAATGCTGGAGGGGGGTGACAGCAGTCGGCACGGTCCCATCACGTGGCCTCGTGCTTGGTGGGATAGTGCCGACCTCCTCCTCACACCAAGTGTAACCCAATATCACCCCATCCGGGGGTTCTTGATTACATTTTTGACCTAGATCAACAAAAATGAATTTTTGATCATTGTCTTTCACTAGAGCAATAATTTTCTTCAGATGCAAAGTGCCTTGGTTCCACAGATGGACACTTTCAAAGTATCTTAATTTGACATAAATGCAAGTAGAACTGCTAACTATTTAGACAATGGACATAATTTTGTTGTATATTTTCCTAAGGCAACCTTTCCTATTGTGCTCTCAATTGCAAGTCATTGTGTTATGGTTACTTCTCTCTTATGCACTCTTATGATTATGGCTCTCTCTCTCTCTCTCTCTCTCTCTCTCTCTCTCTCTCTCTCCAACACAATAGTGCTAATTAATCCAAAAATACTTAGATGTCAATTATTTCTTAAATACACATAAACATCCGACCAGATTCGAAAAAATGAAGATCCTCTTTTACTATTTTCAAATAACATGTGAATGTCTTACTTATCCATAAAATTCAATAACACCGATGAATAACTTGCGGAAATAAAATGTTGAAATGAAGTAAAATAAGATCAACAACAATTCAAATTGCACATAAACAAATTTTTAACAGCTTTCACCCATCTTAGGCTACGTCTTTGGGTCCCTTTTAAATCAGTGAGACCACTCTTTAATGCTCAAATGCCAAAATTACAATAAATGGACTTACAAATACCAAGTTTTTTAGGACACACTTAAAGTCTGTTACTCCAACCTAGAAATAAAGGTTGCCATTGAATTCCTCATGATATTCTGAGAAGAATGAGTATAATAAACTCAACTATGTTTTGAATAGGTTCTTAAAGACCCCCTTTTACAAGCATAACAAGACTATGGGTCTCATACATGAAAAATTGAACTAAGACTTTTCATACATAGAACTTTTACACATAATACACATCACCATTAGATTCCTCTCGAACTTTTGAGAAAAATGAGTATAAACACTATAGACTTCCCCCAAAGAACTTTATGGCACACAAAACAAGACAAACCCAAAACTAGGGACACCTCTTGCACATAAAACGAGACAAATATGAACTTGGCACAAAATTTTATGCAGACCTGTGCTTGGCATGAATTCCCATGTTGTATGTAGGTCGGGTGTTGAATTTATATAGGACAAAAACAAGATCTAAATATGTTGACATGGTTACAACATAAATCAATTTTGAAACAAAAGTAATTAAATGCCATTAATTATCATCACATAAGTGGTTGGCATAGTGGTTAAAATTTTAGAATATGTTCCACAGGTTATGGGTTCGATCCACAATTTGGGCAATTCATTGGTTTGTTGCAACAATATGTCATATGCACATAACTATACATTAAATCCATTGGTGGTTTGTTATAACTATATATATATATATATATATATATATATATATATATATATAACCTTTAAAATATATAATAACCAAAACCAACGAATTGACCACCTTGGAGTTCGGACCTTGAACCATCATTGGCCAATTTGGGCCTAGCAAGTGGCAACCTATCATTGGTCCATGCCACACCATGCCACAAAGTATGCCATGTCACCTGCCAACTATACGGTATGTTCATGCCATGTTGCGCTTGCTGGTATTGCCATGTCACTTCCTAGTCATTTCCATGTTAGCATACAAATGATCACTATACTTGCCACCTGTCACATCATCGTATAGATGCCACATCATCCATATGGATGACACATGGCACATTTTTATTGGTCCACATGGGTGCCTGGAAATGCCAAAAATGAGTGACACGTGGAAGCCTCTTGTGTTGCCATGCCATCCTAATGACATCATCCTGTCAATTGTATGACCTGTACGGAAAAACCACGTGGAAACCTAGGGTGCCTGCCACGTGGTACCCATGCTTTGAATTTTTCCTTGGTTTGACCAAACTTTGATTGGCCATAACTTCTACATATGAACTCCGTTTGAGGCACTTTTTGCGTCGTTGGAAATCTATTGTCGATATTTACACAATGGAGGAATTTTCAAGAGGATTTGAGAAGATAAAAAAATTTTGCATTTTTGGATCCTCCTAGATCTCTTTGAGCATTTTGGATCCTCCTGGATCAAACCTCCCCACTGAAGAACTTTTGGACCTCCAAAAGTTTAGATCATTTATAAATAAAGTGAGGGCACTGTCGTCTCACTTGTCTAGTATAATCCATCCTTCCTACTTGGATAATGAGCACCTGACTCATCACAACCATAATGAAGACTCAAACAACATTGTTGACCAAGTTAACCATTCCCTTAAATTCAAAAACTCCACCATTCATTGTTGCAGTTGCTAAACCATACTCCACTAATTAGTAATAAACTGAACAACAAAACTAAATATACATATGTGAAAGAGAATGAACCATCAACATATTTTCCCTTCTTAACAGGAACAACATCAAACAAAGGACATGTTATGCTTTCAACCATAGGGTGTAAATCTCGATCCTGAATACTGGCATTAACTATCATTTTCACATGCCCTGTAGTGACAACTATCAAATTAGTCTTCATATGATCATCTCTCACAATGAACTTAATCCCATCCTTGAAAAGATGATACTTGTTATGTCCCTTATAGAAAATAACCTTCATGTCATACAAGTGTGGACTTCCCAAAACCATCCTGCAAATGTCAAGTGGAACAACGTCTAACTCTACTCCATCAATGAAACTGGATGTGATCGCAAACCATAACTTTCATTGCTTAGTTACATGTACCTGAGCATTATCACAAATCTAACCCAAAGGATACAGTCTCGAATGAGGCCTAGTTTCCAATCCTAAATTCTGAACAACTTGCTCTGAAACAAGATTCAGTTGTGATCCACTATTAACAAGTGTCTCCATATTAGTGTGCTTTGAGATAACTCGTAAATGAAATATTTATTTTGTAACACACCCCTTTCTAAAATTATAAATATGTGTAATTAATCATGAATTATGGTTTCCATGCAATCACATAAAAACATTGCAATTTTATTATGGTTTGATTAAAAATGCCAACCAGTTGATTGTTGGGTGAAGCCTTGAATTACTGGTTATGATACCACTAGAAGAATGGGAGGAGGCTCCATTAAGCTAGATGAACCCAACGTACCTTATTGAAGCATTAATTTGGAAATATTCATCTATTTTCCCTTCACTCATATTTTGAGACTAAATCAGTTAATGGAAGAGGGGAAGGTAGTTGCAAAACCAACCACTGCCATGAAGGGAAGTATGGTAAGACCTGGATAGGATAGTAGAACCTGTCAACCAGGGGTACCATTGAATACCATGTCACACCTTCCAAGATGAACTGTGTGGAACATGATTTCCTTCTAACAGGAGAAAAGAAGGACATGTAGAGAACCTTCCCAAGTGATTACATGCAAAAGATGCATAGGGGGGAAGGGAGAAGGGTATATTCATGAAGAGAGGGAGACAGGGTTAGATGAAGACAATATACATGTGCGTGAGTGCATGGACAGGGAGAGAATGCACGAGAAAGCACAAATATTTCCCTAGTGGTATCATGGCTTGGCGTGGGGGTGGCCAGAGTGCTAAGAGTGAATGCATATAAGCCTATGGTTAGGTGGAAAGACGAACACCCACAGTCAGTTGGTTGGTTCACTGCTTCATATAATAGATAAGTAATTACATATATATTCTGTGTGTAGGACAAACTAAATAACTATTGCATACAATTTCTCTTAAATGTGCATATGTGTAAGTAAATTTAATGCTCGTAACTGGTGATGCATTTATGGAATGTATACTTGTTTCATTAGTAAATTCAAGCTTGTGTTGTGCTAGTTGATTCACGAGACTCAATAGTCATTGATTAATGAGTTGGAACAAATCTCATTCATTCATGGTAATTCCAATCACCGGGTGTTATCTCTTGTGACCCTATGGTAATTGACAACAGTCGGATCGATGGATGGATCGACCTTAACCATTGATATGTTAATTAAGCTCAGGAGGGAATCATCGTCGGGGTACCAGAGCACCAAAACCCCATAAAACCCTTTTTGTTATGTTTGTTGAAAGGTATGACACCTCGGGACTAGGGTTCCATCCCTTGGTTCCTCTTTCTAGTTATATACTTTTTGGGAATTGGAAAAGGAGATCTCGACCGTTAGGTATGAGTGCCGAGGGATATCGACCGTCGAATTTTTCCTTTAAGAAAGCTCAGGAGGGTATTTCCACTCCCGAAAAGCAACGATTGAGTCTTGACCATTGGATATGAGGAGGGGAGGCATACCACCATTGATCGCGGTAATGTGGGGTCAATCGGACCCCATAACCCCAAGAGTTCTCCCAGTCTTGAATTACTGTGACAATCCAATGGCTCGTTGTTCAGTGGATAATTTTCAGACTCTTGGTTCCACCCCTGTCCCCTCTTCACGAGTAAAAGTATAAGTCCTTAGACGAGTCCTTAAGAACAACCATTATATTAGCTAATCGACAGAAAATAATCATCTATCTATGGCATAATATCAAGAGCGAGTTGAATTCGAGGTCATGGAGGTGACACTTGTCACATTTAAGTCACAGAGGGAGAAATATGTCTCCCACAGAGGGATAAGGCCATTGGGTAAGTGTGTTCAATTAGAACTGTTGGATCTACGGTCTGAGAAATCTGGACTGTGGATTTTTACACATATACTCCAGGGCTGTTAACTCTGAAAGTACTTTAATTATGCCTCACCTAATCATGCACATTAATTTAATTAATCTCATCGTAATCACTGGAATGAGATTACTTGAAGTTATACCCCAATGGGGAAGTTACAATTCCTAACCTCTAGGACCACATGTCACTTGACGACTAGTCCATGCATCTGACCAGTGTTGGGTCATGTACCAGGGTGGGTTCCTGATTTGAAAATAGAAGGCTGACTTGTTATTCTATGCAAGCACCCTCTACTCCAACAAATAAACCTTAACAGGACCTTGCTTCATGTGTTAAACTATGCAAGATGGTTTATGTGTTTATTTTATGCTTCTTCTTTGCAATGTGCATGTGTGAGGAATGTTCTTTTAAAAGGGTAATCATGTGTTATAAATCAATACACAACAATATAAAATGCAGCAAATAACACATCAAACTCACAACAATACCAAGATGATAAAGGAGTTCACCCCTCTCTGGGCTACGTCTCCTTGAGCCTCCTTCAATGGACTTGGCTCTTTGGGATTAGTTTGTCAAATGTTCTTTTACAAGCTGCTTCTCAACTCCAATGGTTTTTCAGACTATACCATTGGGTTCAGAATACATAAAAACCCCAAATTTGACTATTAAAACTCTGAAAATGGATCTTGTCTCATCCAGCAATGACCTCTTCTACATGTGACCTCCAAGCTTCCCTGAGCTTCAATGAGGAAAAAAAACCTTTAAAAGTCCTCCAATGGATCTGAAACCTATCCCAATGTGTTCATAGCATAATAAACAGTCAGGAATGACTATTCAGTCTCAGAAAATGGATATGTGCTCATCTGAGCAATGCCTCAAACAATGAGGGCTTCAAGCTTCCTAGAGCTTCCTCAAACTTCACTGGCTAAAAACCTGCATTATAAGTCTCCAAATGCCTGTGAAAACATCACCATTGGACTCAGAACTTCCAAAAACCCCTAGCTGGGATTTTACAACACCTGATTTGGTCAAAAACTGAAGAAGTTATGCATTCTGCCATTTTTCTCCTTCAGGCTTGTTGTTTCCTGTTCGCCATTTCGCACCTGTGTGAAAGTGAACCCAGCTTCTGAGCGTTTTCGGTGCCTAAACTTAGCACATGCACGCTTTCTGAAATTAGTGCCAAATTGTCGCACCGTTAGTGGAATCAAAGCCCCCCAAGGCGGAGGTGTTGGGCGCATGGAGAACATATGGCCACGTGCAAAATGTAAAAAGGGGTATACCTTTAAAAAAAACCAATAACCAAGCGCCATCTGTTGGGCGCATGGGAACTCCGTTGAAAACCGTTTGAATAACCAAATGCACACCCACAATATGTGGTCACATGCAAATGGTATAACCACGTCTAAACATGTAATATCAAAACCCACGCCATATGTTCCGTTCACAACGCGCCAATATCGTGGTCACATTACAACATACAAAACCGTGGGTTTAAACCACAATTTTTGAAACGCGCACGACATAAAATAAGGTCACATGTATGGGCGTTGGGTATATGTATGAAACCGCGGGCCAACCTTTGGAAACTCCCGTGCATATTTCAGGTATGGTCACGCTATACTCCATAGAACCGGGGGTTCTATATTTAAAACCTCGCATGATTAAATAAATGGTTACAATGTTACAACACCCTCCGCGCGCTTGTTTGCATTTACATTGGTCATATTGCATACGATGTGATGACCACGGGCTGGGGCTAAGCCCCAGCCCGACCCCCCGCCTGTAAAAACCAAAGTTCAATTCAAATAATTATCAAAAGGTTATGGGTTAAGAAATAAAGTGCGGGTGTAATGGTCGGGTGGTCTTTGTAAGGTGTTCACCGGAGGGGAGGTCCGGGGGTCGAACCCCGCGACCTCCATAAAATTTTAATAAACCAACCAAATGCCAATTCCGGGGTGCCACGTGGTAGCCCTTCATTGGGCCACGTGGCACCTTTCAATTGCTCAGAAAAACGCCACGTGTCACAATCATATTCGACCACATTCGACCAATCACAGATTGCCATTTCACCTGCCACATCGACTGTACGGTCACCACGTGTGAGTCGTACCATCCTTCCACGTCAGCATCCGTACGACTGTATGGACTGCCCAGTCATCATCTCATTTTTTTTTCCTGTTTGGCTCGACGAACAGATCGCGATAGCTTCTCCATACAGACTCCGTTTGCAAAAGTAAATATACCGCTGGAATCAGGAAGACGAGACAGACGCAATGGCACCATTTTCGTCGCATTTCGAGCACTTTGAATTTTGAGCAAATTTTTGACCCCTGGTCCAGATTTTGATCACACCTTCCCACTGAAAGGCTTTTGGACCCACAAAAGCTTATAATTATCGATCTGAGATTCAATACTCTTCTTCTTTCCAGTTATATCAACTGATTCTACTTGAAAAGACTTTTCGACAATCACCTGGGTACCTTGACATGCCTTGCACTGCAACTGGCTATGTCCCTCAACCACTGCTCTCTAGCTGTTGTTGACACACTGCTCTCTCTATACTTAGAAGTCTGCCAGCCTTCCCACTGAGAATCAATTTTCTCTTGTGAACTCTTTGACGTCAACAAACCGCTCTCCATTGGCTGCAAAACTTCCCTGCGACACCTTGTCACAAGCCAAGAAAACCATCAATCTTGAAAACAAATTGACACAAGACTGAAAATAATGACAACAAAGTATTTTTTTCTCTTTGAGCAACTGTCGCATCTTGTGCTTCATCAAAGCACATGGTGTTTTCCTCCATCTCAATGTACTCAAAATTGACTTACAAGCCAACAAACACCATCGACTAAAACAAGTCGAAAACATGATCGACACAACATAGTCGTCAAGATAATATCGACACAAGTCGAGACTCATGTGAAATGTATCAACCTTCCAAAATGACAAGTCTAAAAACATGATAAACAATCATGCTACAATCATGAGTCATTCATGATGAACTAACATCAAGTTCATTGTTTATGCACTTTCAAAACCATATGCATGCGCATAGCTCTTCAACTCTCCTTCCTGTAGAAACATAGGTACTTAAACCCAAAGCATGTGGGTACTAAAGAGCTGAAAATGAAAAATGTAGATGGCTGTAACAAATGGACAGCATACCCCTCTTTCACATGTTCTTGACGAGGTGGTATAACACAAGTATGCATTCAAAAGTAAATGCATTCATATGCAAACTTGCCTCTACCAAAATATGACAAACTGCTGCAACTTGTCAACTTCAACAAAAGTGAAAAGCTAAGGCTGAAATATGCATCTATACAGAAAGAATGCAAGCCTTACTTACGCAGGAAATCTAACCATTTCTTACCAAGCCAACTCAATGGCGAATTCTTCTGCTGAAAGTCGTCTTCTTGTGAATCATCTTGACCCACATCAATGATGGAATCTCCTCTTCCATTCTCGCCAATCTTTTTATCCAACTGCTTCTTGTGCTGTGGATGAGAGGTTGGATGCAATGTCCAACATTGGTCAATAAGATGACCCCTCTTCTGACAATGAGTGCAAATCTTTTGCATGTTCTTTTCATGTTGCCTTTGCTTGGAAAGTTTCCTGAAAGTGGACATTCTTTTCCAACATTTTGAAACATGATGGTTATACAAACCACAATATGTACATGGCATTTTTCTTCCATTTTTACATGCAGATTGATCATGCTTAACATAATCAAAAGCAACGGAATTATAGGCAGATTTATACCTTGAACATTCACCTTTTTCGTCGCTTTGAGGAGGTGAATCGGGAGAGTTACAAGCTCTCTTTTGAAGAATAACAAATTTTCGCTTGTCCTCATGGCTGTCACAACCCTTTTGTTTCACACATTTGCATGCATCTTGAATACAAATCTTGCATGCTGAAGAGGTTGAACTTTCAACAAAAGTTCTTGAACTTTCACCTTGAAAACCTTCTTGAGGAGATGAACTTGAAACAAAAATTGTGTTTGGAATTTTTTCATTAGTTTCCTCAACTTTGGAATTTGTTTCATCAATTCGTTCATAACCAAGACCACAATACTTAGGTCTCTCTTCAACAACAATAGGCTCAACAATGCCTTGTGCATGCTTGCCTAACCCTTTACCTTCATAGCCCA
>ML776734.1:2402020-2424148 GCA_009831015.1 Picea engelmannii
ACAGTTTCCTCTTAAAACATTTAGAATACAAGATATAGATAAATAATATCTTATATGTCTTTTGGGTACAATGAGAACCTCTTAGTGAAGAAAGCTATAAGTCTAATTTTAATGGAATTGTGAAACAAAATCCATGTAGGACAAACTATGAAGGGGTTTTAAGTGATGGTAATATATCTATCTATCTATCTATCTATCTATCTATCTATCTATCTATATCTCTCTCTCTCTATATATATATATACTTGTTATCTACACGATGAGCATAACAAACAATTTGAATTGCATGTTAAGATGAAAATGTTAATTATGGGGTTAAGACTTACCTCGAGCTAGGTACAAGAAGAACTAGAATGGAAGGAGCTTACAAAGTGATAATTAATCTAATGAAATGTTCAATCTCATCACAATATTGGAAGTTAGAATCCCAAAACAAATGAATCAGAGAATGGTTAGTGATAAAATTTACAAAATTTATTTACTTGGTATAGAACCAAGTTTGCTTAAACATTCATGTTGAGCAATTACCAACACATTAATGGGACCAAGTTCAAAACAAAACAAAAAAAACATAATGAAAAGAATGAAAATGCTTGCATTTTACAAAGTTTATCTTTGTTTTTGTAAGTTAGTAAGTATATTGGAGCCTTCTGAAAATTTACAAACTGTCTGTTCTAGTTGTCAACAATGCCTGGCTAGGAAACCACTGTTGGCCCTAGTTCATAAATTTAATGACACTTGTCCAAAAAATGATGGCACTTGTCCAAAAATAAATAGAAGTGATCGTACAGAGAAAAACTACTATGCCGCACAGGGTCTGGGATGTCTGAGTTTTAATCTAAGCAGAGCTGATTGTCTATACAGTTTCCTAACAAACTAAAAAAACATAATGTAAAAGACTAGAAAAAAGAGAACTTTTTCAGTGACCTGGACCATAGGATGGGACTGGGAAGACTTGGGTATTCTTCTGCTTTCCCTTGTCTTGTTCAGCGCTTGCTTGCCTGAGGTCTTGGAGGAAGAGTAGTAGCTTGTCCACCCTACTCCTTTGTTCTTTATCCTGCGTTTGTAAATCCCTGAGGGCCATTTTGATGTCCTGCTATCCTTTGGCTAAATATCTCAAAGCCTAAGTGATCTCTTCCTAGTTAATATGGTTGTGGAAAGGGGGATGAAATGTGGAATCCTCTGAATTGGCGGAGGTGTCTTTAGAAAGGTGGCACGACAGGGTAGTGGCGGGAGGTGGTTGTTGTGGTGGAAGAGGAGAGGGTGGGGGTGGTGTGTATCCCAAGGAGTTCCCGAAGGCGTCGAATCATTCAACTCGACAACCATACTCATTTGATAGAGGTAGAAGTTCTTTAGTGGCTTCAAGCTATGTCACTGCTGGAGCAAGAGCTAAAATAGGAGGCAAGATAGAAAGAGCATCCACAACTAGAGGGATATCAGCGCCAGGCATTTCCATGTCCAAGAGGTGGGTCAAATTTGGCATTTTCATGCCCCTAGCTACATACCAGGCTGCACCTCTTCTAGACTTGCCTCTCAGGTGTGGTATAAGGGTTTTCGAGGCTGGGAGGGTGGATCCACAAAGCTTGAATATCAGCAGAAACCTGTGAGGAGGAAGGAAGGCATCAGGAGATGTTAGAGTGAAAATTCCCTTGAGTTTAGCTATGAGGGCTCCTGTTCCAGGATGAGGAGGTGACCATTGAGGTGACGTGTGTCTCTCCATGCGCGATCCCTCCCTACAAGTTCTCCAGCTCGTGCGACGGGCTCTTGGATTGAAAGTTAGGCATGGTGGCGATGTGGGGACCTAAATTGCGAGGTGATGTTCCAGGAGAGGGATGGGACGTGTCGGTGGGAGCTGGTGGAGGTCGCGATGCATGAGAATTCCCCTTCGGTAAAATCAACTCCATAATTCACCAACAATTCAACCACTTGGTTTGTTTTCCTTCTAATGTGGGATGGCATGATTATCTAGTTGGGTTGTAAAAGGGACTTTATTCTTAGGAGCCCATTCATGAGTCTCCATATTGGGGAAATTTTTTCCAGGTCAGCTCGATTCAGGAGATAGCTGAGGAGATGAATGAAAATTTGAGAATCTCCCTCTATAATGATTGGGAAGAGCTCTTGGTCTTTGGCTACCTGTAGACCTCTGAGGAGACTCCAAATTTCCACAACATTATTGGTGTTGTGCCCAATACTTCCTGCTACAATATGTAGGATTTCCCCTTTGTTGTTGCAAATGACTGCTCTGTAGCCTGTCGGGCCTGGATTTGCCTTGGAGGCCCCATCGAAATTCATCTTGTGGTACCCTGTTTTTGGCACCTTCCATATTGTGGGACTTGGCTCACGATGTGTCTTGGTGCCAGATTCGATGGGAATGGACTGTGGTTGAAGTTGCCAATGATGGGGGATGATGCATTCGTTTGCCTGGCAGTTCCAGTCTTGATCATTCCAGGGATGGAGGGCGATTGTTTCTTTGATGTTTGAGTGAATACTTTTCCAAACCAGCTGCCAAGGTTTAGTCTCAGACTTGAAGATTCACTGATTTATTTCTTTCCCGATTTGCTAGAGGAAGAAGCCTGGTAGAAGATGTCAGATTTTGTTGAGGATAGGGGAATGGAAGATCAAGGTGCACCAAGCTTCTAAGGTTTCCTGAATGCCTATACGCTTTCTGTCCGTGGTGTGCATGAGGTTGGCACTGTAGGCCCATATATTTGAGCTATAGGAGTAGAGATTCAGGATATGATTTTGTGTTTCCTCCTCTGAACCACAAATTTGGCACCAGGAAGGCCCTATAAATCCCCTTTTTCTTAAATTATCCCAGGTGAGGATGATATTATGCGCAATTAGCCAAAGAAAGGTATTGATTTTTTGCCATGAGTTTGTTTCCTAGATTTTTCTCCATATTGTCTCTATCGGTAGGGAGTCGTGCCTAGCTTTGAGCCTGTAAGCCTCTTGAATGTTGAAGGTACCTGTCGAGGTATGCCCCCATCTGAGAATGTCGTTGCCTTGTTGGTTTAGGATTTTTCTTGCATCCAAGTGATCCAATAAAGGCTGGATGTTGATTTCACTGGGAATGTTCAGGGCATCGTGGGTTTTTTTCCAATTGCACTAGATAACCTGATTTCTTACAGGGTGCTAGTAGTATTCTACTTTGATGAGACTTGATTCTGTGGTATGGGAGAGGAAGACGCTCAACTATGGGTCTTTGTGCAGGGCAGGGAGTTTTTTCCAGGAGTCACCCCAGAAGAGGGCTAAGGTACCATTTTGTATCTCCTAGAAAGAGTGTTCTGCAATGAGATCCCTGTTTCTTCTGGCTATGTTCCAAATGAGAGAGCCCAGATGTTGTCCATTCCATCTAATGAGTTCTTTTTCCTGGGTTGTGGGGGTGTATTTTTTCCTCCACAGGCATGCCCAAATGTCTTGCCGTCGCTTTAACCATATCCACCAAGTTTTTGCGCTGAGGACCTTATTAAGAATGGTCAAATCTCTTAGGCCCAATCCCCCTTCTTTCTTTGGTTTGAAGACTTTTTTCCAACTTACAAGGGTTATTTTGTGTTCTTCCTTGGTGCCTTGCCATAGAAAGCACCTTTGGATATTTCTTAAAGGGGTGAGGATGAAATTTGGAGCTTCTAGAACAGAGAAGGCATAGAGTGGCATAGCTTGTAGGATGGACTTGAGAAGGATGAGGCGTCTAGGTAGATTGAGGGAGCAGAAGGTCCACAAAGAGAGTTTTTTGCAAAATTTGGAGAGTAGAGAATCCCAAGTGATATTTTTTAACGGATTATCTATGAGGGGGATTCCTAGATAAGTGGAGGGTAGGGTGCTGTAGGTGAAGCCCAGAAGGAGTGTGAGGTGGTGCTGGATCTCAACAGGCGTATTGAAAAAGAAGATCTATGATTTGGAAAGGTTTATGTCCATTCTTGAGGCTTCACAGAAGAGGTTGATGATGGACTTGATGCGGAGGGCTTCTCTCACTGTAGGTACCCCCATTAGGAGAGAGTCATTATGAATTGACTATGGGAAATAGGGGGCGATATACCATGGAGGGTGAGGCCAGGAAGGGAGCAGTTTGAAATAGCAGCCTTAAGGGTTCTATTGATTCCCTCCACCAGGATTATGAAGAGGAAGGGGGAGAGGGGGTCCCCTTGTCTTATGCCTCTAGTGGGTGAGAAGGGGTTGGATGGGATGCCATTGATCATAATGGAAAACATAACAGAAGAAGTGAGGTTGACTATCCAAGAGACCCATGCGGGGTCAAAGCCGAAGGAAATAAGAGTGGTTCTCAAGTACTCCTAGCTTATTTTATTGAAGGCTTTTGAAAGATCCAGTTTTAGAAGCATAAATGGAGTCTTCGTCGAGTGGAGCGAGTGTATCACTTCGTGAGGAAAAATGATATTGTCCAGAATTTGTCTTCCTTACACGTAGTCGGTCTGTTCTGGCGTGATGATGAAGGGTAGGATGGTCTTGAGGTGGGTGGAAATAATCTTTGTTAGGAGCTTGTAGATGACATTGCAGAGGGCAATGGGTCGAAAGTGTGCTGGGGAGGTGGTGTGATTTTATTTGGGAATGAGTGTGAGAAAGGTGGCGTTGAGGGCATGGAGGGTTTGACCTGATCTTCTTGAGTCTTTGATTATTTTCCAAACATCCTCATGGATGATGCTCCAGCAATGGTGGAAAAAATCTGGGGTGAACCCATCCAATCCTGACGCTTTGCCTATAGGTGTATCCCGTAAGGATTGATCAACCTCTTCCTCAGTTATTGGTCTCATGAGTGCCTTGTTTTTCTCCTTGGTTACCTCCTTGGGGATGTTCCTGAGGATGGTGTCGATTGCACAAGAATGATCAACGGGAGGTTCAGAGAGGAGGTTTTTATAGTAGGAGAGTATTTCCTTTTCCATGTCAGAGTGCTGTTAAATCTCTGTTCCCTGGTCCAAAAAGAGGTGGGTGATGCAATTCATTGGACGTTGCTAGACCATGGATCTGTGGAAGAATTTGGTGTTTCTTTCCCCCTCTTTTAGCCATTGTATGCGCAATTTTTGTGTCCAGAGTGTAAGTTTTAAACCTACGAAGTAAAGAAATTCATATAGATTCTTAAGCAATACATAAATTAATCAATGGCTCATACACAGAGTACACAAAGATTTTTACCGGAAACCCTCAACCGGGAAAACCTTTCTTATTTTCATTATATCAAATTTCACCATTCACCATACAATATATACAATGTTTTTAGGTATTCCGTAGATACCAAAACCCTAATCCCTTAATCCGGGATTAATTTACAAATAAGCTAAAAATAGCAAAATCCACTAAAAATAGCAAAAACCACCCCAAAAAAAAAATTTGGGGGCGCTGCCCCGGGCTATCACCCGATGCCGAAGACTATGCATAACCAGGGGGGGGCATACCTTCCCCCCCTGGGACTCCCCTAGGAAAGCGCCCTGCGCACACGGTAGAGCTCTAGGTGAAGGGATTGTCAGACGTAGTTGTCATATCTGACACACCCACCCACACACACATGCAAAGAATATAACACATACCCAACACAGAGGATTTCCTCTTGCGCTCTTCTTTCGGCTAACTGATTGTTTAGTTGCTTTTCCTGATGTTTTAGGGCACCCGTGAGGCCGTGCTGTCAGATCTGTTGTTGGAGGCATTGAATTCACTATTGGAGGTTGTCCTGGGCTTGAAAGATGTTGCCAAAAGTATCCTTATTCCAAACTTTTAGATGTTGTTTGAGTTTCTTCAGCCTCTATTGAAATCTGTACATGGGGGTCCCTGTGGGTATGGATGCTTCTTCCCACCATGTTTTTATGTTTGCTTGGAAGTTTGGGTGTGTCAACCAAAATTTCTCGAAGCGAAAGGGCTTTCTGCCAGGAGTGCCCATGATGTTAATGGTGGGGAGGATCAACCAATGGTCCAAGCTCGAGGATTTTATGATTGTAGCATTCCAATCTAAACCGTCCATCATTACTGCTTCCGACAGGAGGAAGTAGTCTAGTTTGTTGGACACTTGTTGGTCCCCTGAGCACCTATTAGTTCATGTGTACAATCCATTGTCTGTATTGACATCAATGAGATTTCTTAGACTAATGAAGTATTTAAAATGCTCACTATCTTTTCCTAAAGTGCGCGTACCTCCCTTTTTCTCCTCCAGCCCTATGATTATGTTGAAGTCTCCCCCTAGAATCCATCTGTGGGGGTTGATGTGATCAGCTAACCAATCCAAATTCTTGATGAAGGAGTCCTTGTCACCTGGTGTGGTCGGGCCGTAAGCGTTTGTGATGTAACTGGATTTGTTCAATCCAATGAGTTAGAAGGAGGCAGTGATGGTCCATTTGAAGGTGAAGAAGTCACCCAACATAACTGTGGATGGATTCCACATTATAGCCAAACCCCCAACTACTCCTTTGGCATCGATTTCTACATGGTTGGCATGTTTCCAACGTTTTTGAAGAGTGGAGGAAGCCTCCTTTCTTGCACATTTTGTTTCTTGCAAAATGAGAATGTCTGGCTGATTTTTCTTGATTCTTTCTCTTAGTATGGCTTGTTTGTTTTTGGCATCCAGGTCTCTTATATTCTAGGTTTGTATCTTCATGAGGAGGATGGGGGTTGGAGAGGAGGGAAGCTGTCTGAGATCAGATTTATTTGACCCAAATTGACAAGTAAGTTCCCGACATCCTGAATGAGTTGGTGTTTCGGTTTTCTGCCCCTTTTCTTTTCTTCTTTTGTTATTTTACGTGGATCCTTTGATGTTCCTTCTTGGATTCCAAGGTTCGCATTTGCTCTGGCTAAACCCCCTACTAAGGAGTTGAGAAATACTTTATGCATCTTACGTAGCTGATCTAGTGGTATTGTGTATAATTGTTGCTTACGGTAAGCCTGCTCCAGGTGTGCCATGTCAATACCGACTAGCTTCTGATCCTCCATATCTGTGTCTGGGTCATCCATCTTTGGTCCAAGAGTAGCAGGAAGGGAGGAGTCAGAGGGTGGTGGTTGAGAGGAATCCTAGGCTAAAACTTCGGGATTCGTTGTGCCTTAGCCTTTAGTGGGGTCTTGCCTTGGTGTCGTTGAGGAAGAAGGTAGGTCATCTGAGAATTGGAGGGCGTTAAAGGAGTTCTTGGATGTGGGTAAAGGGGTCTCTGGAGGGGCTTACGAGGTTGCCTTCTTGGCTTGATGCTTGCGCCTTCTCGTGACTAGGATGAAGCTATCTCTGGATTTTTTGGGGTCTTCCATGGAGGGTTTGGGAGGATTATTTAAGGGGCATTCATGGAAGAGATGTCTGTGCTCATGGAATTTCCTACACATGAAGGGGATGTGCTCATATTCAATCTTTTGGGACCATTCCTCATCCTGATAGTCGAGGTTTATGGCCCCTGGGAAGGGTTTAGATATATTCAAGTAAACACAAATACGAGTGTAGGCTGTGTACCTTCGTTGCTTGGTTGCTTCTGAATTTTTGACGTAGATGTCAATTGTGTTGCCTATCCCTGGAAGAATCTCTTCTATCCAGAATTCCCGTGGTAGAAAATAGAGTCTCAACCAGACTGGTACATGCATGAAGTCTTCCTTTTCAGGGCTGAAACGTTCCTTCCAAAAATGGAGGAAGAGGCCGACTGAATTGTAGAAATATGGTCCGCCCTCAAAGATTCGATTCATGTCTTCCAGGTTGTGCAAGATAATTGTGAAGAAGCCTTTTGATCTGAGTTGGAGGTCGTAGTGGCCCTTGGGTTTCCACCAGTGTTGTATCCATTTGATTAGGTCTTTTTCTGAAGGCCATAGCCCTAAAATTTTTCCAATCAGAGCAAAATCCCTCATGTATTGTTTCTGTTCCTCGATTCTTGGAGAGATGATGTTGTATTTCGGGGTAGTTGGGGCTTGCGGAATACATTTTCCAGGTTCCCAAGTGCGGTTAGTTTTTTTGTTACTACTTGTTGTATCAATATCCATTGGTTTTTTCTTTCGGCATCTCTTCTTCCCAGAGGATTTGCTGCATGTCTAGCGGGAGTTCGAAGTTTGGCCTTTTGGAATGATGGGAGTCGTGCTCCTTGGTGGTAACTGAGCTGTAGGAGGGGGCTTGTGGCACCCCTCCCTCGGCCTCCATGGCCGTCGAAGTAGTGAAAGGCGGCGCGTGTCTGGTGTTAGGAGAGAACCCTAGCAGAGCAAAAATATTCCCTAATCCCTAAAAGTTAATACTTGAGAACTTCATGAAATTATTTCTTTCAAAAATATTATCAAAGTTATCTTTGTTGGTTATTGAAAAAGTCTACAAAAAAAATTGTTTATTTAGTATAAAACTAAATTTGTGCATTTAGTATAGGACTGATAAGATTCCTTTTAGAGACAACACTATTTGACTTTAATAAATGTTTAAACTCAATACATTCAATACCGCAATTTCCCCTTAAAACATTAGAATACAAGATGTAGATAAATAATATCTTACATGTCCTTGGGGTACAATGAGAACCTCTTAGTGAAGAAAGTTATATGTAACTTTAATGGAATTGTGAAACACAATCCATGCAAGACAAATTGCAAAGGGGTTTTAAGTGATGGTAATATCTAAATAATTGCTATGCACATGATGAACATAAAAAACAATTTGAACTACGTGTTAAGATGAAAATGTTAATTATGGGGTTTTAAGGCTTACCTCGAGCTAGGTATAAGAAAATTGAGATGGAAGGAGCTTACAAAGTGATAATTAATCTAATGAACTATTAAATCTTATCACAATATTGGAAGTTAGAATCCCAAAACAAATGAATCAAAGAATGGGTAGTGATAAAATTTACAAAATTCATTTATTTAGTATAGAACCAAGTTTGCTTAAACATTCATGTTGAGCAAATCCCAACACATTAATGGGACCAAGTTCAAAACATAGAGAAAACATAATTAATAGAATGGAAATGCTTGCATACACAATTTTTCTTTGTTGGTTAGTGGCAAAAACTACAAAAATATTGTTTATTTAGTATAAAACAAATTTGTGTGTTTAGTATACAACTAATAAATTTCTTTTTAGAGACAATGTGCTATTTAAATTTATTAAATTTTCGAACTTGGTACATTCAATACCACAATTTCCCCTTAAAACATTAGAATACAAGAAATAGATAAAGGATATCTTACATGTCCATGGGGGTACAATGAAAACCTCTTAGTGAAGAAAGCTATAAGTATAACTTTAATGGAATTGTGAAACACAATCCATGTAAGACACCCTACGAAGGGGTTTTAAGTGATGGTAATATCTATATAATTGTTATCTATGGGGTGAGCATAAAAAACAATTTGAACTATGTGTTAAGATGAAAATGTTAATTATGTGGTTAAGACTTACCTCGATCTAGGTATAAAAAGAACTAAGATAGAAGGAGCTTACAAAGTGATAATTAATCTAACAAAATGTTCAATCTTATCACAATATTGAAAGTTAGAATCCCAAAACAAATGAAAGAATGGGTATTGATAAAGTTTACAAAATTTGTTTATTTAGTATAGAACCAAGTTTTCTTAAACATTCATGTTGAGCAATTACCAACACATTAATGGGACCAAGTTCAAAACATAGAAAAAACATAATTAATAGAATAGAAATGCTTGTATTATACAAAGTTTTTCTTTGCTAGTTATTGATAAAATCTACATTTCTAACTCAAAATAATTTCATACAAGTACATTCAAAATTGAAACCAACATATTATCTATGTAAGACATGTATGTACTATCTAGTTATTCGGGGCATGATAAAAAAATCCAGATTATATTATCTCATCCCTGAAGTGGTCTGAAGGACATATGGGGACCCAGATATTTTATAATTTTGACAACCAATTGAGATCTAGTTTTATGTGCAAACTTGTTTAAAATGTAGTACAACAATTTATAAAAAATCACCTTATTCGAATGGACCACAAAATTAAACCAAACAAGATGGAATCCTACGTATCCATATAAATGTACTTTCAATGCAATTTTTTTTAATGTTGTTTACAAACATCGTAATAGTATGTCATCTTCAATTATTCGTTCATGATCGAATTTTATCATTTTCCATTTTCTAACTTTCGATTTTTTCTTTGATTGAACCTCTATTAACTTTATGTGCACTTCACATACCAAATGACTATATTGACAGCTTATGACATCCGACTGATAGTATTGAAAGTGAACATGACTTTCAATTTCATGGGTTTCTTGAAAAAGGTAGTCTTTCACTATGATGGATCCTCTTTCATATATAAAATCGTTATCATTTTAATCCTCCAATAACTTCATCTTTCTTTCTTTTCACTGCATCAAATAATATTTAACGTTCTCATCATTGGCTATAGGTGCAACCACAACAAATACATCTCCTGCAAATAAGGCCCCACATGTCAACAAACAAATTGTTAGATCAACATGCACAATTCTATACTATAAATTATAATTTATAGATGTTATATCTATCACGTACATCTATGTCCTATTTAAACATAAAAAATATTTTTGAACAATTGTAACATTTTACCTTCTCTAACAAGATCATAAACTCTATCACTATCAGTTGACATTGTAGTGTCATTTGATTCCATCTCCTCTAAGCTTGCAAGTGGCATTTTCCCCTTTGTATTAATTTCTATATGTTCCCAAGCTTTAACATATTTGCCCATTTTGTTTTGACAAATTTCATCGGATTTTGTGTCCTCTATTGAAATTGAACAAAAACAAGATGCATTCCTTTTATCAAACACATACAGATTTTGGAAGGATTTTGTTTTAATTGAATGCAATTTTCAAGTCTCGTGTATTGTACTAGCTTCATATCAGATTGATATATCTACATCTTAGATTCCAATATGCCAAAAACACCTACGTAGTTCATGAATAATTTATTAAAAGTAGATAAATGTCAACGTGTGTGTGTGTGTGTGTGTGTGTGTGTGTTAACTCAAGACAAATGATTGATAAATCAAGAACTTTCATACATGTACACCATGTATATAAACACACTTGCGCACATCCCTTAACGAATTATGTTCATGGATTAGAGTTGCTTGGCACTATTGAACAAATTGATCAACATATACAAAGCGATTGACATAATGATTCATTTGATACATTCAAAGTGCTCGTTTTACACATGCCTTTGCACCGTCATTCTCTCCTTTCCCATGACTAGTCTCAAAGAAATTCCATCTATGTTTAATGTTTGATTTCCAATGAAGACGAAACAACCAATAAAATGATCATGAAGATTTGAATTGACTTGCACATCCATATGACCATATCCAATGCATATTTGATCCCATGGGTTTTCAATGAATCATATTATTTATCAAAACAATGTTTTACATAATGAGTATCGTGTGTATGATCATCACTTATATAAAAGTAATATTATTTAATGACATGTTGATTCTCATTGATACTTTCTATGTTATCAACACTCAGTTGAGTATGTCTATATAGAACGTGGGAAATTATAGACACTTGATTGAAATGATAATATTCACTCTGTATTTCTCTTTGTGCAACAAATGCATAATTCTTTGCAAAATCAACCACTGAAAAAATCATCCTAGGTGGAAAAACTTCACGGGATTGTTTGAATTGTAGGTCTTTCCATTGATCTCTATGAGAATGTTTGGTGTATTTATAAATTTCATTTTCAAACTTCTTCAAAAAATCGATCATAGAGATCTTATCCTCTTGCAAATCAATCCTTTTGGAAATAACATTTGAAGAATTTGGAGCAATAACATCAATATATTAATATCTCTTCCAATTCACTGTTATATTGGACAAGGATTGATCATTCATATCAATATGATACTTGGAGTGAAATAAAACTAGATTTCCACAGTGATCACATTTCTTTCCACCAACACATTTTTTGGGGTAAAATAATTCAACACCTTCTCATTCACATATAATTTTGGATATAAAGGCATGGATTGTGGAAGGAGGAGGTGAACTTGCCCAAAATGTTTTACCAAAATAAAAATAAAAAGCGTCATAATATAACTCAAATTCCACATGATAATGACAACAAGTGTCACAAACTGTGATAGGTTTAACATACCATGGTTTTTGTTGCATAAATGTATTGATGGACATTTTAACTTGATTGTATTTCTCTTTGAATTTATTGAACAATTCTATTTGTGTCATTTCCAATATATGTTTTGGATGCTCTTCATGTTGACTTCATGTTATTGTTCATCACATCACATCCCTTACATTTGGTGAAACACGAGAATTTTCCAACCAACAGTCATGGGCCTTAGTTTTATCATCTTCTTCAAGTCTATCTTTGTAAGGGTGTCTACAAATAACTGTCCAACAAGAAAGTTAATCATTTGCAATTAGAGTTTCTATATTTGTACAATGTTTTTCTTGAGGTTCCCATCACTTTTGCCATATGTTGTGTCAAACAGTATTTTACATAGCTAGATGAAACCACTGTTGTTTGTATTACTCTACGTGCAACACTGACATCTTTTTTTCTAGACTTTCCAAAAGATTTTAATAAATTTGTTATATTTTCTAAGACACTTTGTTTCACCTTTCTATCTTTTGTCATTTTTTGAATACCCAATGATGATGTAGCTTCTTTTGAGTTTTTTGACTTATCAGAATTCTCAAAATTTGAGTTTGTGTTGCTATTGATTCATCTTTGAAATATGTATGATAATTTTTTCAACACAATATCATATATAATGGTCATGTTTTTTGTCCCCAAATTTGTCAATATCAACATTTTCTAACATTTCATCATCAATGTTGATATCACTTGCATAAATTTCAATATAATTTAAAAACATAAATCAAACCTATTAAATTTAAAAACACTTGAAACTAACATAGATTCAATTTTCTAAGTTGTGAAAAAATTTACACGTTGTTGTTTCTTTCTTCTATAGTTCTCTTTCGTTTGTTCTATATGACGAGTATCATCCCGATTGCAATCATATTTTCTCTTCTGCTCCCTTTTGTTTCCCATGGTTATTCAATCTGTAAAGGTTTAAAAAAAAATCATATATTAAATAACTTAGAAAAAATTTCTCAATAAACCAAGTTGTTTTAAAAGAAATTTTGGATAAAAAATTAATGTTAACAAAAGTTTAAACAAATTTTATTTTGAAAAAAATTGCTTGAGGAAAACTTCCTTATGACAACATTTATTCCAAAAAAATATAGACTTTGAAAGGAATTGTTTAAGAAAACTTACCTTAAAAAAAATATTTGATATAGGAAGAAATTGCTTATGAAAACCTCCACTTACAACAAAATTGTTGAAAAAAATATTCAATTTAGAAAATGTTTCCCCAAAATACTTTTTTGTGTTATGTCCTATTGGAGCTAATAGGTTTTGACAATGAATATCCTAGGGACTTTGGATCATTTAAAACCTCTTGTAACTATCTTAACATTGTATCATGAAATGTGTCATAGGATATATATTTTTATAATGTTGTTAGATTTTGTAACATATATTCATCAACATGGTTATGATGAGAAGGTACCACAATACATAGGTGTTGAGATCAATTCCTGCTTCCAAGATTTCTCTCCCCTTTCTAGTTACCATACTTAGTCTCTTTTTTAAAAATCGTCGGGTTCGCGGACTCATGGGTTTTCACCTCCATCCATGTTCCTATATCATGAGTTTGGCTGACTTCCTTGTTATAATATACTTAACCGTTTTTACAACCATGAGTTCACAGGTTCTAGATTTTATATTCCAAGTTCTACGATCTCCACTTTGCACCCAAAGGCCCATGATCTACATTAGGATTTTCAAACTTGTCGTGGGTACCCAACCCTAAATATTTCATTTCTCCTATACCCAAAGTCCGACCAATCGTTGTGCAAAAAATAGCCTATTTTTTATCATTTGCAACCGTGGGTTCGCAGGTTCTCAGGTTGGTGGGTTCACAAAAATCCCCAAATTCAAATTGCTCTTGTCCATCCCCGCCATCTTCGTGCTTTTCCCAATATGCATTTAGGATGGTTTAATGCTAATACCTGATCATGTAGGCTCCGTAAATATCTTCATTAATAAGCGAAGGGCTCGAGGAAAGTTTTCATTAAATTTCATTAAAGCATGATTTTCCAAGGGTTATTTTATTGTTATATCTTCAAAAGGATTCATTTCAAGTATTATCCAGTTTAAAGAATCACTCTCATCAACCTATGGCAACAATAGCTCAACAACAGTTCTGTGGTGATACTTTGAATATTTTTGGGCGTGAATACCAAAACTTTCAGTGGTCCAGAGCATATTCGTATTACTCATCTCCTCCCACATAGAAAGAAGTAATTTGGATGTCCATAATTGCTTGCACAGGGTGTGTCCCTAAGGTATTCGACTACAAATAACTAGTTTCATGGTGTGTTGAGAAGTACATACTGAGTCAACGGATTATACAACTTCAAGACCATTCCCCCATCACTCTTTCACCACAAATGTTTCATAAGATGTTGAAGCTCCCTGAGCCAACACTTACCTTCAAAGGGGAGGATTGTAGAAATTTATTGAAAAAACATGACAATGGCTTGGACCTCTTTCCTGAGTTCTTGGAGAATCTTGCAGTTGTCCCAGAAGACATAGCCAAGATTCAAGTCAACTCTTTTAAAAACCCCTTTTAGGAAATTGCTTGGTTTTTTACCAGGTTGAGAGGCCAAGAAAGTACCTCCACCATTTCTCGCATGATTATTTATATTTTATATTTTACAATTAAAGAGCAAGCTATCTTCGATTGGGGAAAGCTGATTTCCATTGAAATCTCCTCCCAATTGTCACATTACAAAAGGGACAAGAAATTATGTATGGCTTCTTATTTGGTATTTGCGATAGCATATTGTTGTCAATTTCCAAAATTGACTATATGTAAGAGGGTGAACTATGAAATTGATCAAGTTACCTTATGGTATCAAGCATTGTGAAGACACAAGACTTATTTGTATTTTTATGAAGTTTACAATGACTTCGTTTCAGTTTTCAAAGGATTGTTGTTTGGTAAAAATACCCCCAGGATATCTAACTAGGATAACAAGTTTCTGGAAAAAATGGGAACAATAGAACAAATGGAAAATCACAGTGTCGTCGGGATTTTATGTTCCAAATAAAATCCCTCTTTTCTTCTATACCATGTATCAGATAAATTGTTTATTATGGAAGTGGTCAGGAAACACAATTTCTGGTTGCACTTTTTACATGAGAAGCAGAAAAAGTAATCCATCCCCTTGCCTTGGAAAATTGGAGACTTCATATTCAGGAATATAAACAAAATTGATGAGTTTGCAAATCACTTCCACAATGTAAATCTGAAGTATGCTGAAAAGATAAAGGGGTTTGACCCTAACAAAATATTTGTGGAACATATGTTGTCAGTAGGATTCAACAACTCATTCATTCATACTATTTTGAGTGAAGAATACGACAACAACTTAGGCGCTCCTGCACACAATGATGGCGACTTGTAAACAATACTTAGTACTAACAAGTTATACAAGCAGAAAAGAAAGGGTTCCAGTGAGAAGAGCGCTTGGTCTCCAGTTGTTACCCCTAAAACTTCCACATCTCGGAGTAATGCTCCAATGACCCACCTAACTAGGAAAGTTACCAACAATAGTTCAAGTGGCGGAGGAGAACAGAATCCCCCCCGGGAAAAATCGAGAGCTCACACAAGCTCCCTTTGAGAAAGAAGAGGAAGAATGTTGTGCAAGAGGAAGAACACCATCGCATAAAAAATGACATCAACAACTTATCTCTTGAAGACATGGAGCTCGAGGCAGATATCGAGAAAATGTTTTCCACCATTGATTAGCCAGGAAATCTGGCCCACCAAAATTCATCATTAGAGATCGTTGAGAATGATACCTTTAGTGAAGAAAAGTCATTTTCTTTCCAAAGCATTGTATTTGGCATTGAATCTAAGAAATTGATTATTGAAAAATATGATATGAAAAATAAGAAAGGAAAATATTGTTTAGAGGTTGGCCTAAAAGATATGCGGCCATCACATATTTCTAAAATTCACAGAGCAACTGGGGATTCTCTTAATGACTCCATTGGTGATCTAGAAGTAGAAAACACAAAGTTGAAAGAAAGGATTAGGGTGTTGGAAGATGCCTTAATGCCTTTTGCACTTCTTGCCAGTCCTTTATCAATAGTCAGACCCACCACATCCGCTGTTAAATTAAAGGGATATTCAACCCTACTCACATTATCTAGGAGCTATGTAGAAAGAAATATCAAGAAAATAATGGCGTTGATCACAGAGGCGTGGGAGGTTTCAAAAAACATTGCTTCTTTTGGCTCGAGGGCGCACACCTTCCATGAATATTTGCAAGCTGATCTAAAGAACAAAGAAGGTTTTTACATTGATGTTTTATTACCCTTTGGAAACAAGGTCTCTAACATGACGAAACTAAGAAGAAGAGAGGAGGATCTTCTCTCCCCAAGTCGGATAAAACAACTGAATGCGTGCTAGAAGGAAAAAATTAAAAATTTGAATAATATTGTTCAAGCATGCAAGGAAGCTATACTGAAAAGGGAAGAATTGTTCAAGAGGCTCACAAAGATAGACCTAGTAGGAGGGACTAATGAAGTACAATACCCCAAATTAATTCTCAACTCAATGTTCCTAACAAAGCAACAGTTTGACGAACAAGTTGATATTTTTTAAAGGGTTACCAGTTGAAAAGTTCTATGGTATACTTGAATATAATGAAGATGACATAGACAATTGGTTTGTGGACAATTCCGTGAAGAATCAAGATATTGGGGAAGCAATACATGGTATTTCCCTTGATTTGAAATACTTGGAAAGCGAGTTATTCAACATCCAAATCCGACATGAGATAAATGTGGCGCTAATGAAAAAATATATTGAAGAATGGTTCAAGAAAGCAATCGACAAATTGACCAATGGAGGGAAAGAAACAATTGAGAGGGTTCCTATAATCGTTAATGAAGACAATAAAAGGACAACAATAAGCAATTGAAGACACTAGAGACCATCATAGTAATTTTATGCTGATCACATATTTCTTTCTTTATCAGTTCCTTCATCCGGTTACTCCGCTTCTTTGACTAGAAAGGTTTAACCGAAGTCTGATAACTTCTCTTTTTCTTCTTTCCAGGTCTTGTTGTTCTTTTACCTCCCACCAATCTCCTTCTACAAGATTAATTCTTGTATATATATATTTTTATGGTCTGCGGGAACCCCAATTCCAGTCCTAAGGACAAACACATTTTAAATTTCAAAGATTATGTATCAGACTATATATTTTTTAGAAATTTCAAGAGAGCTATTTTGGGATCAGTCTTGATTGTACTTTGTAACTTTGAGTTTTGAGTATAAAGTATTTGAGATTGGTCTATCATTATCTTTATTTGATCTGCCCATGTATCCACTTTGTTAAAGTTCTCTTATGCATGGGGGTCATCTTCTTTTTATTTTATGTGATCATAAATCTTTAGTTTAACTATGATGGATGTGAGGAAATTTTTCTTATCTTCTTTAAATGTATGAAGTGTGTGGTTCCTGGTCATTTCTCAGGAACTTTATCTAAATAGAAAACAAAACATTTTCGTTTTATTTTTTCTTGCAATCTTTATATTTCTTTAATTACCGCGACAAACTTCTGCAAAGTCCCATATTATAAAGACCTAGAGTCCCAAGAAAATCTTAAAGTAAAGAGGAGTACCACCTCTATAAAAACGCAAGGGGATTTACATCCTCGTGAGGTTGTCGTTTCGATCCTAATGGATTCAAGCATCAACAATCAGAAAGGTACACATTGCACAACTAGCTTCTTGGTAATTTTGCTGTTAGATTTTTGAATGCTTAATAATTCAACTACATTGTAAAAATGGAGTTATCTTAGAGGAGGGCTTACTACCATTGATCAAGTCTATGGCTTCATTAACAATATCCATCATGATATTGAAATCCATATTGTGCATCACTTGTTTCCTCAAATACCTCACTACTACCACAGAGAAACGTTAAATTCTCTTTCATGTTCATTAGCTATAAAATTCTCTAAATAAATAAGACAATCAACCACCATGCCTCTATAAAATTTTCATCAATTTTTAGATTGTTTGGAATGAACACTTCTATAAATTTTGAAAATGTCCTCCATGGAAAAATGATCATTATTTCAAATGGCATTATTTCTACTTATGATCATAATTATGATCATTATTTCAAATGACATTATTTCTATTTATGTGTGCTCTTTTGGCCCGTATCATTGTGCCATAATATTTGACTATTCATACTACTACTGTATTAGTCTAATGGAAATTCTAATTTATCCATTTGATGTATAAACTAAAGCAATATAGCTTATGTTTGAAAAATACTATCAAGAGCGAAAGAAATGCAATCCTCTTTTCAGTAGCGTGTCACAAGATCAGTATGCCAAATTCTATTCTATCAAAAAGACACTAACATAAATAAGTCTAGAAGATAAAATCTATTTAAAAATTGCTAGAGCATTTTTAATATATTTAACACCTTTTATGATATTTAAAAATTACTAGAGTATTTTTTTAATATATTTAACATTTGTTATGAGCTATTTTTTGGACATTTTTCTCATTTAAAAAGTGCTCAAAGCTATTGTACGATTTAATCTTTGCATTTTAGGTTTACATTAAAAGGTCTTGATTATTATCCTTTAAATAATTTATGTCTTAAGCCATTTTAAAAGTATTTGAACATGAAATGACTCAAAATGCTTGAAGTTTACATTCAAAGATTTTGATTATTATCCTTTAGATAATTTATATCCTGTAAACTTAGCCATTCTAAAAGTATTTTGAAAAGAAGGGGCTCCAAATGTTTTTTTCAACAAATTGTCAATTTGTATTCACATTAAGTATTTAAATTCACATTAAGTATTTAAAAATTTGAATGTTAAGAATTGTCACATGTATTTTTTTTTTTTAAATTTATGTATTATTTATTTGTTAATAAAATCTTTTTTTTTTATAATTTTAAACTTATTTATATTATTAAAATTTTGAAAAATAATTTCTTTGATATAGACATTAAGTGAAGTCACCAGTTCAAAACTCTTAATACGTCAAATCCAATCATATTAAGAACTAGTACAGTACAAACTACTTAAATACCTTAAATCATAACATCTCAACCACATACTAATCCCCAAGTTAGAAATATTTATCTAACAATTTTTTTTTTTAAAATGTATCATATATGTGATTTCCTTAGTTAGCGATTTCCTAAATTGGATGGAAGACACTTTGGAGAATTTGGGAATTCAGATGGATGACGAAGGGGTTGAAGCCAAGTGTTAAGAAAATGTGCGGGGAGAAAATCCTGCTGAGGATCAAGCAGGGTTTTGAACGTTTTTGTTTAGGCGATAGAAAGTCATTTGCTTCGTCCCTTTCATACAATTTCATGGTCGTTCTATCCTAACTGATCAAAATGATGGTACGCTATGAGCAGACGACATTGGTACAGCATCTCGGCAAGAATTAATGGCGTAATGCCAAAGCAGAGTTTCAGGAGCACGGTAAGGATTAATAGATATCCCTCTGTTGAGCTCGGATAAGCATTCTGGATGGCAGAGATAATCTGCCTACATCAATCTAAATGCTAAATATAATGATGGCTTTCATGGAGAGACGCCAATAATGGCCGTCGTTCTACCACAATTATGCAATCGGAAGCATAAAGTGGTATACTTGCTTCACCTTTGCGAAACCAAAACCGCTCTCGCAGCTAACGCTATGACTAACGCTTTTCCTGTAAAACAACCGCTCTGCTGTACCAACTGCGGCAGCAGCAGCTCTCCTGGAGATGATCTGCTAACAAAGCCTAAGCAGAGGCTATTAAAAGAGTCAGGGCACTCTGTTTTGCATGGAATGGATCACCAAGGCATTTGGCCAGACAAATTTAGGTATGCTTCTCTCTTGCAAGCCTGCCTTGACAACAGAGCTCCCCCAAGGATTAAACTAGTCCATGCCCATATCATTCAAACTGGATTTCAGCCAGATGTATTTTTAGAAAACAAGCTTATTATCACCTACACCAAGTGCTCGAGTTTGGTAGATGCTCGTCGTGTCTTCGAGCAAGCGCCTGAACGAAATGTTGTCTCGTGGACAGCCATGATCGCAGCTTATGGCAAGGATGGGCATACCGAGGTGGCTTTCAGGTTGTTTCACCAAATGCATCAGGCGGGAATCCAACCTAATCAGTTCACTTTCGGTACTATCCTCCCATTCTGTGCCGACTTAACAGCTTTAGAACATGGCAAGCAGATTCATCAACACATAATTAAAAGTGGGTTTCAGTCTGATATGCACGTGGGAAGTGCGCTTGTTCACATGTATGTTAAATGTAGGAGTTTGATAGATGCGCGCAAGGTGTTTGACAAAATCCCTGAGCGAGACCCCATCTTATGGAATGCTATGATTGCAGGTTATGCACAGAGTGAGAACGTCGATGAGGCCCTGAAGCTGTTTGAGGAAATGCCTGAGCGAAATGTGGTTTCATGGAATGCCATGATTGCAGGATTCGCACAGAGTGGCCATGTTGATGACGCCAAGGAACTCTTTCAGCAAACCCCCGAGATAAATGTGGTCACATGGAATTCCATGATTGCTGCTTACTCCAGGCTTGGGCACAATGAGGAGGCCGTTTCACTATTTTATCAAATGCGACAAACAGGTGCCCGACCAGATCAGTTTACCTTTGCCGGTGTTCTGACAGCTTGTGCCAACTTGGCAAGTCTGGAACTTGGAAGGGATATCCACAAAGACATAATGAGAAGTGGGTGTCAACCTGACGTTTTTGTGGCAAGTGCTCTTGTAGATATGTATGGAAAATGTGGCAGAATAGAAGATGCCCATCGAGTTTTTGAAAACATGCTTGAAAGAAATACTGTCTCTTGGAATTCAATGATTGCAGGATATGTACAGAATGGCCAAGTTGATCAGGCTGTCAAACTCTTTTATAAAATGCCTGAACGAGATGTGGTCTCATGGAATTCAATCATAGCAGGATATGCACAGGATGGTCAAGTTGAGGAAGCTCTGAAGTTATTTCAACAAATGCCTGAAAAAGATGTGGTCTCTTGGAATGCAATTATTGCAGGATATATACAGAGTGGGCGTCTTGATGAGGCACTGAAGCTCTTTAACGAAATGCCTGAACGAGATGTGGTATCATGGAACGCATTAATTGCAGGATATGCAAAGAATGGGCAACTTGACAAGGCACTGGAGCTTTTTGAGATAATGCCTGAACAAAATGTAGTCACATGGAATTCAATGATTGCAGGATATGCACAGAATGGAGATGTTGCTGAGGCAAAAAACCTCTTTCAAAAAATGCCTGGACGAAACAAGGGAGCATGTAATTCATTGATTACAACATATGCACAGAATTGGCACATCGATGAGGCAATAAATCTGTTTCAGAAGGTACCTAAACAAACAATGGTGTCAGGGAATGCAATGATTGCTGGATTTGCACTGAATGGACATGATGACAAGGCCCAAAAATCCTTTGAAAAAATACCTGAACGAGACATCATTTCATGGAATGCAATGATTGCCGGATATGTGCAGAATGGATATTTTGATGAGGCCTTGAATCTATTTCGAGAAATGCAACACACATATGCCAAGCTAGAGTCTGGTACGTTTGCTACCATTCTCCCTGCATGTGCCAACTTGGCAGCACTGGAACATGGAAAGGTCATCCACAAAGAAATAATTAGGAGTGGATATCGAACTCATGTGGCTGTGGGGAATTCCCTTATTGATATGTATACCAAATCTGGGAACATAGAGGATGGACGTAAAGTGTTTGACAAGATGCCTCAGCAAGATGTAGTCTCGTGGACTACAATGATTATAGGGTATGGCATGCATGGTTACGGAAAAGATGCTCTCCAACTCCTTGAACAAATGCAACTCTCGGGCCAAAAGCCAAACTATGTCACTTTTCTTGGGGTTCTGTCTGCATGTTGCCATGCAGGCTTAGTAGATGATGGTTTGCAATTATTTGACCGCATGAGTCAAGATTATCATATAGCACCTACATTGGAGCACTATTGCTGCATCGTTGACCTTTTGGGCCGCGC
>ML776734.1:2434805-2463824 GCA_009831015.1 Picea engelmannii
ATGGGACCAAGTTCAAAACATAGAAAAAACATAATTAATAGAATAGAAATGCTTGTATTATACAAAGTTTTTCTTTGCTAGTTATTGATAAAATCTACATTTCTAACTCAAAATAATTTCATACAAGTACATTCAAAATTGAAACCAACATATTATCTATGTAAGACATGTATGTACTATCTAGTTATTCGGGGCATGATAAAAAAATCCAGATTATATTATCTCATCCCTGAAGTGGTCTGAAGGACATATGGGGACCCAGATATTTTATAATTTTGACAACCAATTGAGATCTAGTTTTATGTGCAAACTTGTTTAAAATGTAGTACAACAATTTATAAAAAATCACCTTATTCGAATGGACCACAAAATTAAACCAAACAAGATGGAATCCTACGTATCCATATAAATGTACTTTCAATGCAATTTTTTTTAATGTTGTTTACAAACATCGTAATAGTATGTCATCTTCAATTATTCGTTCATGATCGAATTTTATCATTTTCCATTTTCTAACTTTCGATTTTTTCTTTGATTGAACCTCTATTAACTTTATGTGCACTTCACATACCAAATGACTATATTGACAGCTTATGACATCCGACTGATAGTATTGAAAGTGAACATGACTTTCAATTTCATGGGTTTCTTGAAAAAGGTAGTCTTTCACTATGATGGATCCTCTTTCATATATAAAATCGTTATCATTTTAATCCTCCAATAACTTCATCTTTCTTTCTTTTCACTGCATCAAATAATATTTAACGTTCTCATCATTGGCTATAGGTGCAACCACAACAAATACATCTCCTGCAAATAAGGCCCCACATGTCAACAAACAAATTGTTAGATCAACATGCACAATTCTATACTATAAATTATAATTTATAGATGTTATATCTATCACGTACATCTATGTCCTATTTAAACATAAAAAATATTTTTGAACAATTGTAACATTTTACCTTCTCTAACAAGATCATAAACTCTATCACTATCAGTTGACATTGTAGTGTCATTTGATTCCATCTCCTCTAAGCTTGCAAGTGGCATTTTCCCCTTTGTATTAATTTCTATATGTTCCCAAGCTTTAACATATTTGCCCATTTTGTTTTGACAAATTTCATCGGATTTTGTGTCCTCTATTGAAATTGAACAAAAACAAGATGCATTCCTTTTATCAAACACATACAGATTTTGGAAGGATTTTGTTTTAATTGAATGCAATTTTCAAGTCTCGTGTATTGTACTAGCTTCATATCAGATTGATATATCTACATCTTAGATTCCAATATGCCAAAAACACCTACGTAGTTCATGAATAATTTATTAAAAGTAGATAAATGTCAACGTGTGTGTGTGTGTGTGTGTGTGTGTGTGTTAACTCAAGACAAATGATTGATAAATCAAGAACTTTCATACATGTACACCATGTATATAAACACACTTGCGCACATCCCTTAACGAATTATGTTCATGGATTAGAGTTGCTTGGCACTATTGAACAAATTGATCAACATATACAAAGCGATTGACATAATGATTCATTTGATACATTCAAAGTGCTCGTTTTACACATGCCTTTGCACCGTCATTCTCTCCTTTCCCATGACTAGTCTCAAAGAAATTCCATCTATGTTTAATGTTTGATTTCCAATGAAGACGAAACAACCAATAAAATGATCATGAAGATTTGAATTGACTTGCACATCCATATGACCATATCCAATGCATATTTGATCCCATGGGTTTTCAATGAATCATATTATTTATCAAAACAATGTTTTACATAATGAGTATCGTGTGTATGATCATCACTTATATAAAAGTAATATTATTTAATGACATGTTGATTCTCATTGATACTTTCTATGTTATCAACACTCAGTTGAGTATGTCTATATAGAACGTGGGAAATTATAGACACTTGATTGAAATGATAATATTCACTCTGTATTTCTCTTTGTGCAACAAATGCATAATTCTTTGCAAAATCAACCACTGAAAAAATCATCCTAGGTGGAAAAACTTCACGGGATTGTTTGAATTGTAGGTCTTTCCATTGATCTCTATGAGAATGTTTGGTGTATTTATAAATTTCATTTTCAAACTTCTTCAAAAAATCGATCATAGAGATCTTATCCTCTTGCAAATCAATCCTTTTGGAAATAACATTTGAAGAATTTGGAGCAATAACATCAATATATTAATATCTCTTCCAATTCACTGTTATATTGGACAAGGATTGATCATTCATATCAATATGATACTTGGAGTGAAATAAAACTAGATTTCCACAGTGATCACATTTCTTTCCACCAACACATTTTTTGGGGTAAAATAATTCAACACCTTCTCATTCACATATAATTTTGGATATAAAGGCATGGATTGTGGAAGGAGGAGGTGAACTTGCCCAAAATGTTTTACCAAAATAAAAATAAAAAGCGTCATAATATAACTCAAATTCCACATGATAATGACAACAAGTGTCACAAACTGTGATAGGTTTAACATACCATGGTTTTTGTTGCATAAATGTATTGATGGACATTTTAACTTGATTGTATTTCTCTTTGAATTTATTGAACAATTCTATTTGTGTCATTTCCAATATATGTTTTGGATGCTCTTCATGTTGACTTCATGTTATTGTTCATCACATCACATCCCTTACATTTGGTGAAACACGAGAATTTTCCAACCAACAGTCATGGGCCTTAGTTTTATCATCTTCTTCAAGTCTATCTTTGTAAGGGTGTCTACAAATAACTGTCCAACAAGAAAGTTAATCATTTGCAATTAGAGTTTCTATATTTGTACAATGTTTTTCTTGAGGTTCCCATCACTTTTGCCATATGTTGTGTCAAACAGTATTTTACATAGCTAGATGAAACCACTGTTGTTTGTATTACTCTACGTGCAACACTGACATCTTTTTTTCTAGACTTTCCAAAAGATTTTAATAAATTTGTTATATTTTCTAAGACACTTTGTTTCACCTTTCTATCTTTTGTCATTTTTTGAATACCCAATGATGATGTAGCTTCTTTTGAGTTTTTTGACTTATCAGAATTCTCAAAATTTGAGTTTGTGTTGCTATTGATTCATCTTTGAAATATGTATGATAATTTTTTCAACACAATATCATATATAATGGTCATGTTTTTTGTCCCCAAATTTGTCAATATCAACATTTTCTAACATTTCATCATCAATGTTGATATCACTTGCATAAATTTCAATATAATTTAAAAACATAAATCAAACCTATTAAATTTAAAAACACTTGAAACTAACATAGATTCAATTTTCTAAGTTGTGAAAAAATTTACACGTTGTTGTTTCTTTCTTCTATAGTTCTCTTTCGTTTGTTCTATATGACGAGTATCATCCCGATTGCAATCATATTTTCTCTTCTGCTCCCTTTTGTTTCCCATGGTTATTCAATCTGTAAAGGTTTAAAAAAAAATCATATATTAAATAACTTAGAAAAAATTTCTCAATAAACCAAGTTGTTTTAAAAGAAATTTTGGATAAAAAATTAATGTTAACAAAAGTTTAAACAAATTTTATTTTGAAAAAAATTGCTTGAGGAAAACTTCCTTATGACAACATTTATTCCAAAAAAATATAGACTTTGAAAGGAATTGTTTAAGAAAACTTACCTTAAAAAAAATATTTGATATAGGAAGAAATTGCTTATGAAAACCTCCACTTACAACAAAATTGTTGAAAAAAATATTCAATTTAGAAAATGTTTCCCCAAAATACTTTTTTGTGTTATGTCCTATTGGAGCTAATAGGTTTTGACAATGAATATCCTAGGGACTTTGGATCATTTAAAACCTCTTGTAACTATCTTAACATTGTATCATGAAATGTGTCATAGGATATATATTTTTATAATGTTGTTAGATTTTGTAACATATATTCATCAACATGGTTATGATGAGAAGGTACCACAATACATAGGTGTTGAGATCAATTCCTGCTTCCAAGATTTCTCTCCCCTTTCTAGTTACCATACTTAGTCTCTTTTTTAAAAATCGTCGGGTTCGCGGACTCATGGGTTTTCACCTCCATCCATGTTCCTATATCATGAGTTTGGCTGACTTCCTTGTTATAATATACTTAACCGTTTTTACAACCATGAGTTCACAGGTTCTAGATTTTATATTCCAAGTTCTACGATCTCCACTTTGCACCCAAAGGCCCATGATCTACATTAGGATTTTCAAACTTGTCGTGGGTACCCAACCCTAAATATTTCATTTCTCCTATACCCAAAGTCCGACCAATCGTTGTGCAAAAAATAGCCTATTTTTTATCATTTGCAACCGTGGGTTCGCAGGTTCTCAGGTTGGTGGGTTCACAAAAATCCCCAAATTCAAATTGCTCTTGTCCATCCCCGCCATCTTCGTGCTTTTCCCAATATGCATTTAGGATGGTTTAATGCTAATACCTGATCATGTAGGCTCCGTAAATATCTTCATTAATAAGCGAAGGGCTCGAGGAAAGTTTTCATTAAATTTCATTAAAGCATGATTTTCCAAGGGTTATTTTATTGTTATATCTTCAAAAGGATTCATTTCAAGTATTATCCAGTTTAAAGAATCACTCTCATCAACCTATGGCAACAATAGCTCAACAACAGTTCTGTGGTGATACTTTGAATATTTTTGGGCGTGAATACCAAAACTTTCAGTGGTCCAGAGCATATTCGTATTACTCATCTCCTCCCACATAGAAAGAAGTAATTTGGATGTCCATAATTGCTTGCACAGGGTGTGTCCCTAAGGTATTCGACTACAAATAACTAGTTTCATGGTGTGTTGAGAAGTACATACTGAGTCAACGGATTATACAACTTCAAGACCATTCCCCCATCACTCTTTCACCACAAATGTTTCATAAGATGTTGAAGCTCCCTGAGCCAACACTTACCTTCAAAGGGGAGGATTGTAGAAATTTATTGAAAAAACATGACAATGGCTTGGACCTCTTTCCTGAGTTCTTGGAGAATCTTGCAGTTGTCCCAGAAGACATAGCCAAGATTCAAGTCAACTCTTTTAAAAACCCCTTTTAGGAAATTGCTTGGTTTTTTACCAGGTTGAGAGGCCAAGAAAGTACCTCCACCATTTCTCGCATGATTATTTATATTTTATATTTTACAATTAAAGAGCAAGCTATCTTCGATTGGGGAAAGCTGATTTCCATTGAAATCTCCTCCCAATTGTCACATTACAAAAGGGACAAGAAATTATGTATGGCTTCTTATTTGGTATTTGCGATAGCATATTGTTGTCAATTTCCAAAATTGACTATATGTAAGAGGGTGAACTATGAAATTGATCAAGTTACCTTATGGTATCAAGCATTGTGAAGACACAAGACTTATTTGTATTTTTATGAAGTTTACAATGACTTCGTTTCAGTTTTCAAAGGATTGTTGTTTGGTAAAAATACCCCCAGGATATCTAACTAGGATAACAAGTTTCTGGAAAAAATGGGAACAATAGAACAAATGGAAAATCACAGTGTCGTCGGGATTTTATGTTCCAAATAAAATCCCTCTTTTCTTCTATACCATGTATCAGATAAATTGTTTATTATGGAAGTGGTCAGGAAACACAATTTCTGGTTGCACTTTTTACATGAGAAGCAGAAAAAGTAATCCATCCCCTTGCCTTGGAAAATTGGAGACTTCATATTCAGGAATATAAACAAAATTGATGAGTTTGCAAATCACTTCCACAATGTAAATCTGAAGTATGCTGAAAAGATAAAGGGGTTTGACCCTAACAAAATATTTGTGGAACATATGTTGTCAGTAGGATTCAACAACTCATTCATTCATACTATTTTGAGTGAAGAATACGACAACAACTTAGGCGCTCCTGCACACAATGATGGCGACTTGTAAACAATACTTAGTACTAACAAGTTATACAAGCAGAAAAGAAAGGGTTCCAGTGAGAAGAGCGCTTGGTCTCCAGTTGTTACCCCTAAAACTTCCACATCTCGGAGTAATGCTCCAATGACCCACCTAACTAGGAAAGTTACCAACAATAGTTCAAGTGGCGGAGGAGAACAGAATCCCCCCCGGGAAAAATCGAGAGCTCACACAAGCTCCCTTTGAGAAAGAAGAGGAAGAATGTTGTGCAAGAGGAAGAACACCATCGCATAAAAAATGACATCAACAACTTATCTCTTGAAGACATGGAGCTCGAGGCAGATATCGAGAAAATGTTTTCCACCATTGATTAGCCAGGAAATCTGGCCCACCAAAATTCATCATTAGAGATCGTTGAGAATGATACCTTTAGTGAAGAAAAGTCATTTTCTTTCCAAAGCATTGTATTTGGCATTGAATCTAAGAAATTGATTATTGAAAAATATGATATGAAAAATAAGAAAGGAAAATATTGTTTAGAGGTTGGCCTAAAAGATATGCGGCCATCACATATTTCTAAAATTCACAGAGCAACTGGGGATTCTCTTAATGACTCCATTGGTGATCTAGAAGTAGAAAACACAAAGTTGAAAGAAAGGATTAGGGTGTTGGAAGATGCCTTAATGCCTTTTGCACTTCTTGCCAGTCCTTTATCAATAGTCAGACCCACCACATCCGCTGTTAAATTAAAGGGATATTCAACCCTACTCACATTATCTAGGAGCTATGTAGAAAGAAATATCAAGAAAATAATGGCGTTGATCACAGAGGCGTGGGAGGTTTCAAAAAACATTGCTTCTTTTGGCTCGAGGGCGCACACCTTCCATGAATATTTGCAAGCTGATCTAAAGAACAAAGAAGGTTTTTACATTGATGTTTTATTACCCTTTGGAAACAAGGTCTCTAACATGACGAAACTAAGAAGAAGAGAGGAGGATCTTCTCTCCCCAAGTCGGATAAAACAACTGAATGCGTGCTAGAAGGAAAAAATTAAAAATTTGAATAATATTGTTCAAGCATGCAAGGAAGCTATACTGAAAAGGGAAGAATTGTTCAAGAGGCTCACAAAGATAGACCTAGTAGGAGGGACTAATGAAGTACAATACCCCAAATTAATTCTCAACTCAATGTTCCTAACAAAGCAACAGTTTGACGAACAAGTTGATATTTTTTAAAGGGTTACCAGTTGAAAAGTTCTATGGTATACTTGAATATAATGAAGATGACATAGACAATTGGTTTGTGGACAATTCCGTGAAGAATCAAGATATTGGGGAAGCAATACATGGTATTTCCCTTGATTTGAAATACTTGGAAAGCGAGTTATTCAACATCCAAATCCGACATGAGATAAATGTGGCGCTAATGAAAAAATATATTGAAGAATGGTTCAAGAAAGCAATCGACAAATTGACCAATGGAGGGAAAGAAACAATTGAGAGGGTTCCTATAATCGTTAATGAAGACAATAAAAGGACAACAATAAGCAATTGAAGACACTAGAGACCATCATAGTAATTTTATGCTGATCACATATTTCTTTCTTTATCAGTTCCTTCATCCGGTTACTCCGCTTCTTTGACTAGAAAGGTTTAACCGAAGTCTGATAACTTCTCTTTTTCTTCTTTCCAGGTCTTGTTGTTCTTTTACCTCCCACCAATCTCCTTCTACAAGATTAATTCTTGTATATATATATTTTTATGGTCTGCGGGAACCCCAATTCCAGTCCTAAGGACAAACACATTTTAAATTTCAAAGATTATGTATCAGACTATATATTTTTTAGAAATTTCAAGAGAGCTATTTTGGGATCAGTCTTGATTGTACTTTGTAACTTTGAGTTTTGAGTATAAAGTATTTGAGATTGGTCTATCATTATCTTTATTTGATCTGCCCATGTATCCACTTTGTTAAAGTTCTCTTATGCATGGGGGTCATCTTCTTTTTATTTTATGTGATCATAAATCTTTAGTTTAACTATGATGGATGTGAGGAAATTTTTCTTATCTTCTTTAAATGTATGAAGTGTGTGGTTCCTGGTCATTTCTCAGGAACTTTATCTAAATAGAAAACAAAACATTTTCGTTTTATTTTTTCTTGCAATCTTTATATTTCTTTAATTACCGCGACAAACTTCTGCAAAGTCCCATATTATAAAGACCTAGAGTCCCAAGAAAATCTTAAAGTAAAGAGGAGTACCACCTCTATAAAAACGCAAGGGGATTTACATCCTCGTGAGGTTGTCGTTTCGATCCTAATGGATTCAAGCATCAACAATCAGAAAGGTACACATTGCACAACTAGCTTCTTGGTAATTTTGCTGTTAGATTTTTGAATGCTTAATAATTCAACTACATTGTAAAAATGGAGTTATCTTAGAGGAGGGCTTACTACCATTGATCAAGTCTATGGCTTCATTAACAATATCCATCATGATATTGAAATCCATATTGTGCATCACTTGTTTCCTCAAATACCTCACTACTACCACAGAGAAACGTTAAATTCTCTTTCATGTTCATTAGCTATAAAATTCTCTAAATAAATAAGACAATCAACCACCATGCCTCTATAAAATTTTCATCAATTTTTAGATTGTTTGGAATGAACACTTCTATAAATTTTGAAAATGTCCTCCATGGAAAAATGATCATTATTTCAAATGGCATTATTTCTACTTATGATCATAATTATGATCATTATTTCAAATGACATTATTTCTATTTATGTGTGCTCTTTTGGCCCGTATCATTGTGCCATAATATTTGACTATTCATACTACTACTGTATTAGTCTAATGGAAATTCTAATTTATCCATTTGATGTATAAACTAAAGCAATATAGCTTATGTTTGAAAAATACTATCAAGAGCGAAAGAAATGCAATCCTCTTTTCAGTAGCGTGTCACAAGATCAGTATGCCAAATTCTATTCTATCAAAAAGACACTAACATAAATAAGTCTAGAAGATAAAATCTATTTAAAAATTGCTAGAGCATTTTTAATATATTTAACACCTTTTATGATATTTAAAAATTACTAGAGTATTTTTTTAATATATTTAACATTTGTTATGAGCTATTTTTTGGACATTTTTCTCATTTAAAAAGTGCTCAAAGCTATTGTACGATTTAATCTTTGCATTTTAGGTTTACATTAAAAGGTCTTGATTATTATCCTTTAAATAATTTATGTCTTAAGCCATTTTAAAAGTATTTGAACATGAAATGACTCAAAATGCTTGAAGTTTACATTCAAAGATTTTGATTATTATCCTTTAGATAATTTATATCCTGTAAACTTAGCCATTCTAAAAGTATTTTGAAAAGAAGGGGCTCCAAATGTTTTTTTCAACAAATTGTCAATTTGTATTCACATTAAGTATTTAAATTCACATTAAGTATTTAAAAATTTGAATGTTAAGAATTGTCACATGTATTTTTTTTTTTTAAATTTATGTATTATTTATTTGTTAATAAAATCTTTTTTTTTTATAATTTTAAACTTATTTATATTATTAAAATTTTGAAAAATAATTTCTTTGATATAGACATTAAGTGAAGTCACCAGTTCAAAACTCTTAATACGTCAAATCCAATCATATTAAGAACTAGTACAGTACAAACTACTTAAATACCTTAAATCATAACATCTCAACCACATACTAATCCCCAAGTTAGAAATATTTATCTAACAATTTTTTTTTTTAAAATGTATCATATATGTGATTTCCTTAGTTAGCGATTTCCTAAATTGGATGGAAGACACTTTGGAGAATTTGGGAATTCAGATGGATGACGAAGGGGTTGAAGCCAAGTGTTAAGAAAATGTGCGGGGAGAAAATCCTGCTGAGGATCAAGCAGGGTTTTGAACGTTTTTGTTTAGGCGATAGAAAGTCATTTGCTTCGTCCCTTTCATACAATTTCATGGTCGTTCTATCCTAACTGATCAAAATGATGGTACGCTATGAGCAGACGACATTGGTACAGCATCTCGGCAAGAATTAATGGCGTAATGCCAAAGCAGAGTTTCAGGAGCACGGTAAGGATTAATAGATATCCCTCTGTTGAGCTCGGATAAGCATTCTGGATGGCAGAGATAATCTGCCTACATCAATCTAAATGCTAAATATAATGATGGCTTTCATGGAGAGACGCCAATAATGGCCGTCGTTCTACCACAATTATGCAATCGGAAGCATAAAGTGGTATACTTGCTTCACCTTTGCGAAACCAAAACCGCTCTCGCAGCTAACGCTATGACTAACGCTTTTCCTGTAAAACAACCGCTCTGCTGTACCAACTGCGGCAGCAGCAGCTCTCCTGGAGATGATCTGCTAACAAAGCCTAAGCAGAGGCTATTAAAAGAGTCAGGGCACTCTGTTTTGCATGGAATGGATCACCAAGGCATTTGGCCAGACAAATTTAGGTATGCTTCTCTCTTGCAAGCCTGCCTTGACAACAGAGCTCCCCCAAGGATTAAACTAGTCCATGCCCATATCATTCAAACTGGATTTCAGCCAGATGTATTTTTAGAAAACAAGCTTATTATCACCTACACCAAGTGCTCGAGTTTGGTAGATGCTCGTCGTGTCTTCGAGCAAGCGCCTGAACGAAATGTTGTCTCGTGGACAGCCATGATCGCAGCTTATGGCAAGGATGGGCATACCGAGGTGGCTTTCAGGTTGTTTCACCAAATGCATCAGGCGGGAATCCAACCTAATCAGTTCACTTTCGGTACTATCCTCCCATTCTGTGCCGACTTAACAGCTTTAGAACATGGCAAGCAGATTCATCAACACATAATTAAAAGTGGGTTTCAGTCTGATATGCACGTGGGAAGTGCGCTTGTTCACATGTATGTTAAATGTAGGAGTTTGATAGATGCGCGCAAGGTGTTTGACAAAATCCCTGAGCGAGACCCCATCTTATGGAATGCTATGATTGCAGGTTATGCACAGAGTGAGAACGTCGATGAGGCCCTGAAGCTGTTTGAGGAAATGCCTGAGCGAAATGTGGTTTCATGGAATGCCATGATTGCAGGATTCGCACAGAGTGGCCATGTTGATGACGCCAAGGAACTCTTTCAGCAAACCCCCGAGATAAATGTGGTCACATGGAATTCCATGATTGCTGCTTACTCCAGGCTTGGGCACAATGAGGAGGCCGTTTCACTATTTTATCAAATGCGACAAACAGGTGCCCGACCAGATCAGTTTACCTTTGCCGGTGTTCTGACAGCTTGTGCCAACTTGGCAAGTCTGGAACTTGGAAGGGATATCCACAAAGACATAATGAGAAGTGGGTGTCAACCTGACGTTTTTGTGGCAAGTGCTCTTGTAGATATGTATGGAAAATGTGGCAGAATAGAAGATGCCCATCGAGTTTTTGAAAACATGCTTGAAAGAAATACTGTCTCTTGGAATTCAATGATTGCAGGATATGTACAGAATGGCCAAGTTGATCAGGCTGTCAAACTCTTTTATAAAATGCCTGAACGAGATGTGGTCTCATGGAATTCAATCATAGCAGGATATGCACAGGATGGTCAAGTTGAGGAAGCTCTGAAGTTATTTCAACAAATGCCTGAAAAAGATGTGGTCTCTTGGAATGCAATTATTGCAGGATATATACAGAGTGGGCGTCTTGATGAGGCACTGAAGCTCTTTAACGAAATGCCTGAACGAGATGTGGTATCATGGAACGCATTAATTGCAGGATATGCAAAGAATGGGCAACTTGACAAGGCACTGGAGCTTTTTGAGATAATGCCTGAACAAAATGTAGTCACATGGAATTCAATGATTGCAGGATATGCACAGAATGGAGATGTTGCTGAGGCAAAAAACCTCTTTCAAAAAATGCCTGGACGAAACAAGGGAGCATGTAATTCATTGATTACAACATATGCACAGAATTGGCACATCGATGAGGCAATAAATCTGTTTCAGAAGGTACCTAAACAAACAATGGTGTCAGGGAATGCAATGATTGCTGGATTTGCACTGAATGGACATGATGACAAGGCCCAAAAATCCTTTGAAAAAATACCTGAACGAGACATCATTTCATGGAATGCAATGATTGCCGGATATGTGCAGAATGGATATTTTGATGAGGCCTTGAATCTATTTCGAGAAATGCAACACACATATGCCAAGCTAGAGTCTGGTACGTTTGCTACCATTCTCCCTGCATGTGCCAACTTGGCAGCACTGGAACATGGAAAGGTCATCCACAAAGAAATAATTAGGAGTGGATATCGAACTCATGTGGCTGTGGGGAATTCCCTTATTGATATGTATACCAAATCTGGGAACATAGAGGATGGACGTAAAGTGTTTGACAAGATGCCTCAGCAAGATGTAGTCTCGTGGACTACAATGATTATAGGGTATGGCATGCATGGTTACGGAAAAGATGCTCTCCAACTCCTTGAACAAATGCAACTCTCGGGCCAAAAGCCAAACTATGTCACTTTTCTTGGGGTTCTGTCTGCATGTTGCCATGCAGGCTTAGTAGATGATGGTTTGCAATTATTTGACCGCATGAGTCAAGATTATCATATAGCACCTACATTGGAGCACTATTGCTGCATCGTTGACCTTTTGGGCCGCGCAGGGCTCCTGGATGAGGCACAAACGTTTGTCAACAAAATGCCTATAAAACCTGATGCTGCTGTGTGGGGGTCTTTGCTTGCTGCATGTAGAATCCATAAAAATATAGACCTTGGAGAGCATGTGGCAAAATGCCTTTTGGAGTTGGATCCAGAAAATCCTGCACCCTATGTTTTGCTCTCAAACATCTATGCTACGGCTGGCAGGTGGGCCGGTGTACATAAGATGCGAAAGATGATGAAAGACAGGAATGTAAAGAAGATGCCAGGGCAAAGTTGGATTGAGGTCAATAATAAAGTGCACATTTTCATTGTAGGAGACTGATCACTTCAAGAAACAGAAAGACTTTATGCAAGTTGGAACTATTATCTGGTTGGAGGAAGGAGGCAGGCTATGCATGATGTGGAAGAGGAGCAGATGGAACATATCCTTCGCAGTATACCATATTGAAAAGTTTGCTATGATATTTGAACTTGTAAATATGCCTCCAGAGGCACTTATCCAAGTTATGAAGAACCTTCCTGTGTATGGTGGCCGTCACTCCGTTGCCAAGTTCATTTCCAAGTTTGATGCTTGAGAAATTGGTTTGAGGGATGCCAACTGTCTCCATCCTTTGAAATTTCATGGATGGACGGTGTCTCTATGCAGATCATTGGAGATGGTCAGTTAAAATAATACAAAAAGGCACTTCACAGAATCTTCCATGACATGATGCTTATTCTTATTATTAGCCTTCCATTGATCCAGGGACTGATTTTTGGCATAGATAAGGTGAATCACTGTGAGGAGTTATATGAGATCTTGAATTCATGTGGCATAGTAATATTCGATACAGCGTAACAACTTTTCACTTGGATGATAATTGCAGAAAACAAGATGCGGCATATCTTGAGTTCAAAGCAAGGGCAGGTAGCTAAGCTACCCTAGTTGGCAAGCTCGGATTCTCAACGTGGTGAGCTAAAGTTGATGCCAAAGTTATTTCATCTTAAATCATGCAATTCTGATTGTCATGTAACTGCATCCGTAGATAGAATGTATACTACTGTTTTTAATAAACCTTTAACAGAAAAATTGAAGGTTTGTTTCTTTATCATAGGTTTTGTTACCTTATAGGTTCTCACCAGGTGCAAAAATCCCCTAAGAACACAGATGAAACCCCAAGGGAAACTTATGCAAGCTAAGACTGTTACCTCAGTGGCTTTGCCTTGACTTGGCTTTGCCTTTTTGACTTTAGATTAAGGATGAACCTAGTCAAGGGGGCTTCTGCAAGGTTAACTAAGCTCATTGTAGTATGAAGTGGAAGCGAGAGAAAGCTCAGTCTTATTATCTGATCCAATGTTTATGATTAATGCTTTTAGTTTCAAGACTTAAATTAGATTTAAATTAGCCTTAAAGATTTATTCATCAGCACAACACAAGGCTAAAATGATGCAAGTGGATTTAGTGTCATGTAATAAAATTCAACAAACTTGCTTCTAGGAAAATCAATTCTAAATCTATTTAAGAGATATTAATTGCAGAAATTTCAGATTAAAAATAGATCTATCAATAGCCATCTTTCTAAGATGTAAACAATGATAAATTTAGGCCTTAGATTAAAAATAGATCTATCAATAGCCATCTTTCTAAGATGTAAACAATGATAAATTTAGGCCTTAAACTAGAATCGATTTAGATGTTAACCATGAAATAGAGTGGATTTGCTTATGTTGTATGCAAGCTGATCTATAATCTTATTTAATGTATTTCCTCAAGTCAATTTCTAGATTTATATCACTTTATCAAATGCCCTTTACAAGAAATGAAACAACAAGAAGTAAAGGAAAAAAGTGCAAAATGACTAGGGTTTTGACACTCAAATCCACAAGCTAAGGTCTAAATTTGGAGATTAGAGTTAGGTCATAACTCAATATTATAAAAGCATGGAAAGGGTGAAGGAGGAGACACTTTTGACACATAAAGAGTTGGATCATGAAGGATTGTGATTCAAGGAGATCTCAGATAGGTGAAGACAGACTTTCATCTAGAGATCAGTACATGTCAGAGAGAAGATAGAACATGGGCATCCGCAAAGAGTTCTAACAGATTGGGGTCACAACAACAAGGTCACACTGTATGAAATTTGTCGTACAGTCCGAGTGTGTGTACGTGGGTTTCAATGGAAACAGGTGCGTATACATGAGTTTTCTTAAGGAAAGGCATGTACATCTCAGAAAGCATGCAGGTTTGGGGTCCTACAATAGACTAGGAGTTGCTTGGGTTTGTAGGTGCTATCTAAAGTTTTCTGTATTTCTCAGTCGACCATTTTCCCAGTAAGGGAGTCCTTGTAAGCTTTGAATTTATTTGAATGACAAACTTAGTTGATAGGCAAAATATCTTTGTGTATTGTGTATGAGATTTTGGTTTCTAGTATTGCTTCTGTTATTTATTTGAGTTGATTATTCCAACAAGTGTATTCTATATTGTGAGTTAATATTTTATTTACAACAAGGAAATCACTAGATAACAAGATACCTAGGTGTCAGGATTAGAAAATCAACATGGTATCAGAGAAATCACTTTAAGAGGAAGCCATATTTTAGATCTACAACAGTTATACGAAGATCTGCAAGGAGATCTCATCAAATTTATAACCAACAGCAAAAAATCAAGGGTTGGATTTTAGGGAGACAATCGTACTGAAGAAGAACTAGGGTTTGCATTCGTACATATCTGTACATGGATTGCAGTGGGAACAATCACATGCATATGTGGGTTTTCTTAAAGAAAGTCACGTACATACACGGGTTTCAGTAGTGACAAGTGTGTATCGGACCATATAGGTCAGTACAAGGGCAGTTTCAACAACAGTCTATTTCTTAGGAAGATTATTGTATTTAAGGGATGGTAGCTACAACTCTGAGAGTTGAAGACATATTAGATGGAGCATCCAACTTCCTATCTTGGAAAGCGAAAGTTACTTTTTCTTTGAAGGAATATGACCTTTGGGAGATAGTAGACAAAGTAGTTCTTCCATCGACAAATCCACAAGATTTGATAGCTCACCAGAAGAAGGAGATCAAATCCTAGTGGATAATCTTGGATTCAATGAAGGATCATCTAATTCCTCACTTATCCGAGAAGAAGAAAACCAAGGAGATGTTTAATGCCCTGGTAAGATTATTCCAGAGCGATAACATAAATATGAAGATGATCTTAAGAAATAAACTCAGATCTATGCAGATATGAGATCTGACAATGTTACCAACTATTTCATGAGGATCACTCAGGTACGTGATCAACTTGCAACTATCGAGGAGAAATTGGATGATGTAGAGCTCATTAATGTGACATTGAATGGTTTTCCCAAGTCTTGGGAAACATTTGTCAAGGGAATCTATGCTCAGGAAAAACTCCCAGATTGACAGAGGATTTGAGACTATTGTATCCAGGAAAAGACTCTGAAGAAGTCTAAAGGCAAAAAACAGGGAAGTAGTGATGAGAAATTGTCCCTTGTCAGTAAGACAAGGAAGGGAAAAGGAAAGGGTTCCAACAAGAAGGGTAACAGTGATGGAGGAACATTAGGGCTGGGGAAGAAGAATGACTTGAGTAAAATCAATTGCTTCACAGGTCATAAGAATGGACATTATGCATCTCAGTGTCCAGAGAAGAATAAGAGAAGAGGAAATACGCAAAGAACAACATCAACAAAGACACAACTAAATGAGTTTGCAACAAAGTTTGAGAATGATTTCTCACTAGTTTCTTAACTTTCTACCCGCATAGCTACCAAGAGTGCATGGTACTTGGAAAGTGGTGCATCTCATCATATAACAAAAAAATGAAATCTATTCACTAGTCTGACGGAGAAGGACTTAGCGATCCATGTGGAGCTTGGTGATGATGCCAACTATGCATTGCAGGGAGAGGGAGCAGTGTTGTTCCAACTTGATTCAAGAGGTTTGTTTGATGCCCAAGATGTGCTTTATGAATCACGACTGAAGAATAACTTTCTCTCAGTCTCAATTATGGAGGATAGGGGTTTTGTCATTACTTTTCATAGAGGGTAGGTACTCATACGTTCAGAGAAAGCTAGCTTGGACACAACAATGGTCATTGGGGTTAGAGAGGATAAATTATATAGGTTGATAGGAAAGCCTATTTAGGCCTTGGTACATGATTGTGCTAACCTATGTGAGATATGGCATAAGAGGTTGGAACACCTACACTACAAGGCATTGTCAATTTTGAGGGAGATTGTTACAGGTCTTCCAGAGTTTAGTGTTGAGCAACCAGAAGTGTGCAAAGGGTATGTACTTGGAAAGAATGGCAAGGCTGATTTTCCAAGCAGTGAGAGTAGGTCCAAGGGGATCTTGGATCTTATTCACTCATATGTGAGTGGGCCTATGTCAATAGCATCAATATAGGGAGCATCATATTATGTGACATTTATTGATGAATTTTCTAGGAAAATAAGGATCTTATTTATGAAGACCAAGGATGAGGTCTTTAGTCGGTTTCAAGAGTCCATGGTTCAGGTGGAGAACTAGATAGGAAGGAAGATCAAGGTTTTGAGGTCGGATAATGGGGGAGAGTACACCTCCAATGAATTCAAGGATTTCTGCAAGGAGGTAGGGATCAAGAGGCAGTTGAGAGTCTCATACAACCCTCAACATAATGAGGTTGTGGATAGAAAGAACTAGTCCATCATCGATTTTGCTAAGGATATGATACATGACTAAAATTTGCCTATGTTTATTTGGGAAGAGGCGTGTAACACAACAATATATGCGCAAAACGAGAGTCCTCACATGATATTGGGGGACAAGACTCTGGAGGAGGCATTCTCAAGAGTGAAGCCAGAGATAGGACACTTGAGGATCTTTGGTTGTCCAGTATACATCCACGTGCATGTGGAGAAGATGACAAAGAAGGATCCTTCAGGACAAAAGGGTATATTTATGGGGTACAATGAGACCTCAAAGGATTATAGGATCTTCATATCAGCGTAGCAGAAGACAATTGTGAGCAGAGATGTTAAGTTTGAGGAGAACTTGGCATCTAGGAAATCTCAGGAGTCATAAGTAGTGATAGAGGATGAGGAGAAACAGGCTTTGAAGGATGAGAAAAGTTGAGAACCTTCTAGTTCAGGGAGTCATACTTCAGGGGTGGGGAGTTATCCCCTTCCAATTTTGTCAAGAGACCTAGGTGGCTATTACAGACATTGAGGGATGCTAGTGAGGATCCTAGGAGTGCAGTTAGGGAGAGCAGGCCTCCATGGAAGTTTTTGAACTATATGGTGCTTATGAGTAGCATCATTGATTCCGATCCTTCCAATTTTGAGGAAGAAACATATCAACAGGTTTGGCGGGATGCAATGGTGGAGGAGTATGCCTCTATCATGAGGAATGATGTTTGGGAGATACTTCCGAGACTAGAGGGGAAGTCAGCTGTGAGTTCCAGGTGGCTCTATAAGATCAATCATGTTGTAGATGGTAGCATCAAGAAGTTCAAGGAGAGGTTTATGGAGAGAAAATTCTCCCAGAGAGAGGGAGTAGACTACAAGGAAACAATTGCTCTAGTTGATGGGTATGCTTCTATTCGAGCTGTTATTTCTATTGCTTTAGTTATGAGATGGAGGATTCACCAGATGGATGTGAAGACAACTTTCCTCAACGATATTGTTGAGGAAGAAGTATATATAGAGAAACCTTAGGGATTTGAGGTACATGGGAAGGAGTCTCATGTGTGTGGGCTTAATAAAGCCTTGTACAGACTCCAACAAGCACCCAGTGCATGGTATTCCAATATTGACAAATACTTGCAGAGTATGGGATTTACTAAGAGTGAGTCAGATCTTAACTTGTACTTCATACTTGTTGGGTCTTATCCACTCATCTTGGTGTTGTACGTGGATGATTTATTTCTCACAGGTGTAGAGGAGATTATAGGTGGGTGCAAAGAATATTTAGATACAGAGTTCGAAATGAAGGATATTGGCTTAATACATTATTTCTTGGGGTTAGAGGTATGCCATATATTGGGAGAGATCTTCCTTGGTCAAGGGAAGTACACAATGGAGATCTTGAGGAGATTTAGGATGGAGAACTGTAGACTGATGGCTACACCTATGGTTACCAACCTGAAGAAGGTTCTCACTTTAGATACAAAGTTGGTGGATCCTAAGATATATAGGCAACTGATAGAGTCCTTGATGTATTTGGTCAACACTAGGCTAGATATATGTTTTGTTGTGAACACCTTGAGTCAATTCATTGTGGAGCCGAGTGTTGTAGGAAAATTCCTCGGCGGACAAGTGACTGTTCTCTTGGATCTTAGACCCCTATAACCAAGACAAAAAAATGCTAACATTGAACACTGACATTTCTTTAAATATAGGTAAACTAGTCAAAGGAAAAGATAAAGAAAGCATGAGTACATTTTTTTGAAGTTTGTCCTTGCCCAGTCCAGGTTGAACTTGATCTTCAAACCCTTTAATGAGTTCTGCAATTCAATAGAAAACAAAGACAATGCATGCTTCCTATTCTACCAATATTAGTTTAGACTAGATTTATCAAGAAGAGAGAAGCTCATGCAAATATACACAAACTTGAAGGAAATAGGCCAAGCATATATAGTAATGAGAACATAACAAAGTGCTTACAATCTATAGATGCAAATGCAACAACCTCACCAAGTCCTCCTTGTCCAACCCCTTGCTAAAAACATCCACGATCATAATGACAATACTTTTCACTGATATTTCCCCCCTTTTCACCATGATAATGCCTCCTTATATAGGCTTTGAGAGGCTTAGCCCCCTTAGCTATTCTTGGAATAAGTTGAGGATATGACTCCATCAGTTGTGGAATTTCCCTTAGATCTATCCGTTAAATTGGATTCGAGCAAAACTGACTTAGATGCTTCTTAGCTATCCTTAGAGATAAGGGGGATTCTTCCCCAAGATTCTCTCAACAGATCGATGCTCCCTCAAAGTTTCCCACAGAGCGCTATAGTGCTCCCTGCTAAAAGGACAAGGAGCGCTAGAGCACCCTGCAAGTGGGCAGGGGAGCGCTGATCTCTAAAAATTCATTTAAGATGATTATTAATCAAGGTAAAAGCTTGTAAACTTTGCCAAATGACATGTTTTCCTCTTCTAACAAGTCTTAGAGGATGTCCCAAGTGTTCTTATGATGTCATTCGCAATGCGACACATGTGGGACGAAACTATGACTTTTGCGAGACTCGTGACACTCGCGACAATGAAAATGAAACATTATCAAAGTTAGAAATTTCGACGTGTAACAGATTCCCCCCCCAAAGTGCAAGGTCAAAAGATGGAAACTGAAGACCGAAGTGCTTTGCAGACTTTCGAAGCAAGGGTATGGATTTAGAGAACCTGGTAGAAGCTGCAAACAACCATCAAACAAATGTTATGATATGTTTCAAACCCAAGGTATGCATGCCTATGCTTGAGTGATAAAGGACTTTAAGGTATGGCCACCACCAAATACACCGCTAATCCATAATCATATTGACTTAAGGGCATAGCCACCAAAGATACAATGTGGATCTATACTTCCATGACATGAACTGATCGTAGCCACGAGAAACACATAGTGGATCTACGAGATAACAAAACATAGCCACATATGAATACAAAGTGGATCTATGTGACAATATATATATCAACATGCTCAAACGATCTCCTTTCACAACCTGGGTAAAGAAAATATTAGAGTGAACACTCAACCTAGGGTCTTCATCCTAATCCCGATGTGGTACGAATCTAGCCATGTGAATAGATGTTTTAATGTCGAACATGGTAGAAACTACTTGATTACTGGTCACTGAGGTAAACCATTAACAAGTGTGAGGGAAATCACCGGTGATGTCAATGACTCCCAAGGTACCTTAGTACAGTCCAACGAATGTGAATAGATGAGTTGAAGTCGAACATTCGTGGAATCATCTGATCAGAGGTCAATGATGTAAACCTATTGTCGGAGGCGAGGAGGCCTGCCATTGAGGCATGCATGTCCCAAGGTACTAACTGGTTTCTAAGTCAAATTTCCCGGATAATGTGTTGAAGTCGACAGGAAAAGACTCGTTGAAGGAGGGCCTTGATGTATCCCTCATCAAATGACACGAAACTGACATAGAGATGTAAGATGGTGAATCAAATGAGTATGGATTGACACGGATATTGAAAATGGAAATTTGTGATGGTTGACTCTCGTGACGGATACTTCCCTTGAACACTTAGGCACAAACAACAGAAACATAACATTGACCAAAACATTATGTAGTGGATACTGTGACTTTTGTCGGGTGACCCAAAGGAGTAAAGAATCTCAGAGGATTGGTTCAGTGCAGAGGTTCAACGGATTAAAATGTATGTAAAGACAATGTGTCGTGTTCAAGGGCGACTGCAAGAGTGACTTGTGACGATTCTAAAAAATAGCTTGGCTTGCTTCCTTAAAATTTCCCCCCATCCAAATAGACGAGTACCTCTTTTTCTTTTTACAAGCTTGAGGAGGATAACAGATGCTCGATATAACTCGCCTTTGGTAAGTTCCTCTTCCTTTGTTTAATGAACTGGAAGAAGTAAGGGTTCGGTCCCATATGGGCCCTTCAATGTGTAATTTTTAACGAGTCTACAAAAGGAAACGTCGGTGGTTTTTCATGTTTAGAGAGTATGAAAAGAACTTAAAGACGACTCCAGGGTTATCATTTTTCGTAATATTAGTCTCCAAAGTCCGAAAAAGAGATAAACTGCTACTTGAGAGACGCCTTTTCAAAACCTTTTAAATGAGTGTGAAAGGAAGCAAGATCACTCGACAATATTTTCATGTTTTTCAAAGTCTGAAAAGAGCTTAAATGAGACTCCAGGGGTTTCCTTTTTCGTGTAACCTTCACGAGTTCAAAAAAGGGATAAAATTCTACTCGGTTACATTCTCATGTTTTTTCTAGTGTGAGAAAGAACAAAGACTGTGTTCGTTAGCGTTACAAGGTTAAATGGAAAGATATTGCTTCGAGTCCTGCAAGTAAAGACAAATTTGCATCCAAGTAATTAGTGACTCTCCAAAAAGATTTAAGAAATGCAAAAGAAACATTATATTAGAAAACATGAACCCTATAATAGTAAAATAGGGTTAAAAATCTTATTTACCATTTCATTTTCACCAATTTCTTCTAGCATTGGTATTTTCAACCTTGGAGGGCGATTTTCAAGCTGTTGGCACCGAAGTTGTGGTTGACCTTTTTCACATCTGTTTGGACTAGGTTGGTCACTAACCCATTTTAGTCATTTCTCATGCTTTAGAATTGCATTTTAGGTAGTTTTTAGGCGATCTTGGGCTCCTAGGATGTCTTAGGCGCCGAACTAGATCGACGCTCCCTCAAAGGGGTGAGGGGAGCATCGATCGTATTTTTGACACCCTAGTGCGTGTGCTAGGGGAGTGCTAGCTACCTGTGGATGAGCTTAGGGGAGCACTGACACAAGAAAGAAAAAAATGTTTCTATTTATGCTTAAAATACCCAATTATTTGCTATGAGAAGATAATTAATGGCTTTTAAATGTATGTTCTTGCAGTTTACATGGATAAAAACCATGATCGAATGAAAAGAACGTGAGCATGAGCTCAAGGATATAGCTGCATTGAAAAACCCTCAGACAAGGGCCACTTTGAAGAATTGTGGCCTCCTCAAGTATTTCAAATTGCAAAAGATAAAAAAATAAGTTTTATTACTTGAGTATTTGATTGGACGGTGGGATGACACTGAACAGGCGTTCCGTATTGGACCAAAATTTCTCAAAATTGAGCTCGATGACGTTTAATTTTTGACTGACCTCTCAAGAAGAGGGGATCCTGTTATTTTGTCCGGGCAACAAGCAACTCCTCCGCCTGCGGAGGTGTATGTGGTTGATCATTGTATTCCAGGGTCACAATTGGCCGGGGGATGAATTGTGATCAAGGACGTTAGAGATTTGACACTACGATCTATTTTGTTTTCCATAACCAACCTGGTAGGTAGCACGAGTGCACATTTGGAGCCGATATTATTCAACTGGAGTGCATAATTCCTTCGTAACATAAATGATCAAATCACGAAGTGCTGGACTGAGAAACATAAACAACTCAGTTATGGTTCCTTCTTAGTTTCGTTCTTTCTGGAGCGAATACCTCAGATGCAACCACAGGTTGTGCTAATGGAACGACCAGTTATCGAACCACGTATGCAAGTATGGAAAAGTTTGTCCTCAAGATTGGGGACCGATTCAGAGTTCAAATTCACGACTGACTTATTCGCTTGGTAGAGAAGGCGGTTGATCGTCATCGAGGACTTTCCATATGTCAAAGTGGATTTCCGGGGTAGCGTGGACTTAGTTCTTCCAGAGGGTATTGTCTGGGATGTGTTAGGTATGAAACCAAAACCTTGTCATGTGTTTTTTGATTTTGAAAATTATATTATTTTTGTGTGTACAAAGAAAGATTTTAACAGATGTATTGTTTCATCATGCAGATAGAGGCGCATCACGTTCGACAAAGATACCAACACTAGGGCATCGCAGAGACGTGCATATAGTCATGGAGTACGAGGTGGCAGTGCGAGGTCTCAGGGAGGTTGAGAGGAACCTATGAGGTCTCACTATGGATGTCCCACCTTTCAGGAAGCGAGACGTACCTCTACATCTGCAGATGAATACAATAGGGGTTCTTGAGAGTTTGAACCACTTGCTTCGACGAGTGGCCCATGCAATGGTGTGCTTATCAGAGCACAATGTGGTGTAGGAGAACTAGGATCCTCTATATGTTTTGTAGTCTTTTCATGATGATATCATGGGCATGAGGGCCCATGTTTTTCCTCATTATGTACTTTTTGATGTAAACAAACTTTTTCTATCATGCAGTTTATATATATATATATATATATATTTGATTTTTTGTGGTGCCAATGATGTTACAAATTATCTTGTGTGATGTTTTTAATGTACATGTGATTCATTTTCTTTATAAAATTTTATCTATGCACAATATACCGATCCAAAAGATAATTTGCTAGCAAATCCGAAGTTGTGTTGAGTTCTCTTGGTACGGGCCTGTATTGTGTAAATTCAAACATTCTTTCAAGATGATGAACTCGTAGGTGGAGATACAATAGGATAGGGTTGCGAACGACGTAGACTCGATTAAGTTGACAAACCACGAGTTGAGATTCTAGGTTAACGATTATACGAGATATTCCTAGGGAGGAGGCCTCGGTTAAAAGTCCAATGACAGCGTGATATTCTGCCACGTTATTGGTTGTCGATCCTAGGGAAACACCTCCCTAACTTACCAACTCATCAGAGTGGTAAATGACCCAAGTTGCAGAAGCAATGTTCTGGGTGTGCCGACTAGTGCCATCCACAAACCCGACAAAGATAGGAAAGGGAGATGTCATCTGTGCATGAAATCACAAGAAAAAGTATAAGCAACTAAAAAAAACTCGTACACTCAAGAGAAAAGACACACCAAATCAAAATATAGTACAATAGTGTACAAACCACACATGCTAGATGTTCTATGCATAGTACTTTTTAAGGTAAAGCCCATTCTAGGTTTCACCGAGAGATATTCCATCGTAGTCAACTAGCTCGTAAGCACCTCTATGTAATAAAAGTTTTACGATATAGGGTCCATGCCACAAAGGTTCTAACTTTCCTGTCCCTAGATTATCGTGAGCATGGTCATAAATGAGGACTAGGTCTCCTTCTGGGAAAGTACGAGGTTGAACGAATTTTCCATATTGACTCTTCATTCATTTTTGATATGTCTCGTTAACGAGAGCAACATCGCGATGTGTTTCGTCCAACTTAGTTAGATATACGAATCGTTCCTCTTCAGCATAAGTGTGAGGTATGAGTTCTACGGTGAGCTTTAATGAAAGAATTTCAAACTCGATTGGTAATATTGTTTCGACACCATATACCAACTGGAATGGAGTGAATCCAGTTGTAGTTTTCACTGAGGTGCGGTAAGCCCAGAGAGCGAAGAATATTTGAAAGTGCCAATAAGTTTTTTTTCCCCCACCATGCGTTGGATCATGGTTTTAAGGACTTTGTTGATAGCTTCAACTTGTTCGTTTTCTTGAATATAGTAGGGGGATGAGTTTTCATGTCGAAAACCCGAATTGACATGTAACTCACTCATCATCTGGTTTTGAAAATGTGAACCGTGATCAGTGACAATGGCTTGTGGAACACCAAAGGGAGTGATGATGTGGTTAAAGATGAAGAGAGTTGCAATACGACCATCATTAAGAAAAGTAGACATAGCCTCAACCCATTTTTTGAAATAATCAACGATAACGATGATATAACCGTGCCCCCCGTCTGAGGTAGGCTTACATTGCATAAAATCAATGCCCCATTTGGAAAAGGGGTCGATGGAAAAATTAGGATGCAGCGGAGCGGGGTGGGTGCGTGCCTTTTTATGAAAAACTTGGCAGGGTGGGCATCTTTTGACAACCTCAATACAATATTTAAAATGGAGGGCCAAAAGTGATCGACACGTAATATTTTCTGAGCTGTATCCATCCTAGAAAGGTGACCGCCAAAAGCTCCAAGGTGACAGTCATTTAGAACATGTTTAGCCTCATTGTGAGTTAAACAACGTTGTAGGATAACGTCAATACCACGGCGAGACAAAGTGTCACCGATAATAAGGTAGTGTTTAGAATGGTGGCGAATACGACGACGTTCTTCATGGGAGATATTGGGCTAAAAACGTTGGGTTTGAAGGTAGAGAAGAGTATCTCCATATGAAGGGTCAGACATACTAATGAGGAACAAAGATTCATCGGGAAGAGAATCACTGGGCTTAGTGTCTTCATTAGCATGGGGAAGATCGCAGATAAGTTCTGCAAAAACCAAGGACTTTTTAGCTTTTGATTTGGCGAACTCGAGGTCGAATTCCTGAAGAATAATGATCCATTTGGAATATCTTCCCCCGAAGAATTGATGTGTCAGAATATGATATATGGGGTTCGAGTATGCAATGACCGTGGTAGTGCGTAACATGATGTAATGGCGAAATCTCTGGATGAAAATGACGGCTACTAGAGCCAACTTTTCAATGTGTGAATATTAGAGCTCAGGACCAGATATACTCTTTCTCAGATAGTAGATCACATGTTCGTCACCGTTAAGGTCCTCTTGAACGAACACCATATCGATAGTGGAAGTAGAGGCTTCCAAATAAAGGATATAGTCTCGTGTATAATTCAGAGGGTGAAAAAGGAGTGTATGCGTCAATGCATGCTTAAGAGCATCAAAATATCGTTGAGCGGTGTCATCCCAGATGAAATGAGTGTCTTTCTGCAATAATTGCATAAATCCTTTAGTAAGCTCGACATAATTACATATAAAACAACGAAGAAAGTTTATTTTCCCTTGCAAACTTTGTAGTTGCATCATATTGTTGGGAGGAGGCAAAGCAATAGTAGCTTTGATTTTTAAGGGATGCACCCTAATCCCATCTTTAAAGACAACGAATCGAGGAATCGACCTGATTCAACAACAAAGATGCATTTGTGGGGGTTCAAACAGATACGGTAGAACCGACATCGAAGAGAAATGACCCATAAATGACCAATATGGTCTGGTCAATTAGATGAATGGGAAGGTAAATCATCGAGATAAGGTTTTGCAATATGTTTGATATCGTGGAAAGAATATGACATGGCCCGCTGGAAAGTGGCACCAACATTTTTGAGACCAAATGGTAGTTTCCGATAAGCAAAAGTCCCCCATGGGTAGATGAAGACTATCTTATGTTGATCAGCGGGTAGAATTTCAATCTGGTTATATCCTGAAAATCCATCCATGAAAGAGAAAATAACGCTTCCAACGCAATTATCAACGATTTGTTCGATGAAGGGTGTGGGGTAATTGTCTTTTGGACAAGCCTTGTTGAGATCCCTATAATTGACGCATACACGAATGGTTCCTTGTTTTTTAGCAACCAAAACAATGTTAGAAACCCATTTCGTCAAGGGGACATGATAGATAAAGCCATATTTTTATAACAGTTTTTCAACTTCTTCCTTTATAGCCGCATTTTTCTTAGGATGAACCAAACGAAGTTTTTGTCGCATAGGTTTAACACCTGGGTAAGTTTTTATTTCATGCACAATGATCAAAGGATTGATCCCTGGCATTTCGTCGTAGCTCCAAGCGAAGACATCGCAAAATTATTTAAATAATGTTGTGTAAGATTCCACTTCCTTGAGCGAACAATTAGCATCGATATGAAATTTTTCCATGATACCTTCTTTGATCGAGATATCGATAGCAACGGTAGAAGAGATGTTGCCTAAATTCCCCTCTGAAGTAGTATCCTGGGTAAGTATAGGATATTGGGGAGAATCAACAACATTGGGGGCGGGGGGTGCAAGATAGAGTGTATATCTTCCTGAATTTCATCTAGACTAGGAAGAAAAGATGATCGATGATGGTTGTCATCCCAAGGTACCTTGTCGATACTAAGCATTTCCATAATGGATTCATCTGATGGAAAAATCTGTGAAATGTAGTCAAAAGCAGAGGACAAAGAATTCAACCAAGATGGCAATGAATAAGTGTTGGATGCCAATAGATGTTGGTCATCCAAGGAGGGAGAGGTAGATTGGATAACATCGTATGAAGCCTCAGCTAGACTAAGTGGCACAACGTCATCTAGTGCATCAAATTCTATGACGCTTGTTGAGAATGCATCATTCGCAAACTTGATCAACACAATCAATAAGAGGAAATACCTTCACTAGTTCTTTATTGTGTAGTAACTTTAACCATCTTATATTTAGATTCACATACCTCATATTTCATATCCAAGAATCATCATAGCCAACTTTTAATGCTATATTTGTTATATTTGTTTTTACTGCATTGTTCCTTTACCTTTAACTTCCAATGGCTTTCCATCTCCCAAGAGTACTTCAAACTTTGTAGATTCATCTATATTGACAAAGTGATCTTTGTTTCCAATCATGTGGTTTCTACAACCACTATCCAAAAGTCAAATCACCTTCCAAACCTTGTTAGTTGAATCACAAGAAAAAAACAAAGTGCACATATCTCCCTTTTCTTCAGAAAAATTATCTTGTTATTTTTGTTTTTTCCAACAATTACTTTCATAATGGAAAAATCTTTTACATCAAAAACATTGGACTTTGGATTTTCCAATTTTTTTACCTCAGTCATTATTGTCATTATCTCTTTCTTTTTTATTTGCATAAAATATTCTTCCTCGACCTCTCCCTCCCCTATTTTTTTGTCCTCTTCCTTGTCGGTGAGTACTTAGAATTTCCTATACTCTTAGGGGATAAATTTCACAAATAGGCTATTTTTCCATGGTTTTTACCCAAAAAGATTAGCCAAATTCATTTTTTTTTCTAAAAACAATTCACCCAAATTCCATAAAATAAAATTATTTTACCTTAAAAATAGCCAAACATTTATAGAAACTATATAAAATGCTTGAATTTTCGAATATTTTTACCAAGGATGATTTTAAGGATGGAAATTTATTTTAAAATGTAGAAACCTTGGAGAATCTTACTTATCCTTCATATGCCAATTATAAATGTTTTGCGATATTTTTGTAAAAATATTCAAATTTCTAAGGATTTTATATAGTTTCTATAAAATTTTGGCGATTTTTAAGGTAAAATAATTTTATCCTATAGAATTTGGGCAAATCATTTTTAAAATAGCGAATCTCTTTTTTGGAAAAACCATGGAAAATCAGCCCATGAGCGAAATTTAGCCCCTAAAATCATCTATGATTTTTACCAAACTATCCCCAAACATTTTATATTTTGCATATTAAGGACTACTAAGATTAGCCCAAGGTTCTACAGTTTAATATAAATTTTGATCCTTAAAACTTATCCCTATTCCTCACTAGGAAAATTCTCAACTTCATGACTTTTATCTATGGAAATATTAGATTTTGCTTAAAAATATTGCTCAAAATATTTTTCAATAGATCTATTCATCCTTTGCTCATGAGATTGAAGAGATCCCATAAGTTGATTGACAAACAATTGAGTTGAATCTTTAGACTCTTCAATGGAAAGGACAATAGCACAAAATTTTGTAGGAATACTTCTTAGAATATTTTCAACAATTTTTAATGTGTTAAATTTTCTCCATAAGATCTAATTTGATTCACTATTCCCATAACTCTAGTGAAAAAATCTTGCATAGATTCTGAATTTTACATGTAAAGAGTTTCAAATTATCTTCTAAGATATTCCAATTTAACAACTTTTACCTTATTTTTCCCTTGATATGGTTGTTGTAGAACATCCCATCACTCCTTTTATTTTGTTGTTGCAACAAGTTTTGGAAAAATAGAATTGTGTACTTCTTGTTGGATGAAAAAAAAAGAGATTTTGAGTCTTTTTTTTTTTTTTTTTT
>ML776734.1:2463874-2509736 GCA_009831015.1 Picea engelmannii
ACTAAGGAGACACTTAGAATACCTCAAACACCTGATTTGAAGAAAGAGAATGGCTAACTGAAGTCAGGTATCTCTTGCCACCTGAAAGGAGCTCTCAAACTAGAGTTTTAGAAGGGAGCGCTCCCCTACATCACCCTTAGGAGAACTGGCGCTCCCCTATAAGGTGCTAGGGAGCGTTATAACACTAAACCACCCCTCTGAAGGAGCGCTACAAATATTTGAAGCGGTGACGCTCCCCTTGAGCCTACTAGGGAGCGTTATAGCGCCTTGATGCCCCTTTTGAGGGAGCACTGTCTAATCTGGGCAGCAGTTGATCTGTTGAGGAGAATAAGGGGAGGATCTTTCAATTTTGGAAGGCAATTGCATTTGAATTCCTGGTTCAATCATGATCTTAGAAGAAGATCCCTGATCTAAGGAGGAAATTCCTCAACTTACCCTAAAGACACCTCACGAGGTTAAGCCTCTCTAAACCTATATAAACAGGCTCTATGATGGTGAAAAGGGGGAAGAATTGCAAGCATGAAACCTATGATCTCATAGGAAACACACAATGAACTGGAGGAGATTAATCAGTGAAGCTGCTATCATCCAGGTCGTGGATCTTTTGAGCAAGGGTTAGACAAAGGGGAATTGACGAAGCTGTCGCATTCGCATCCACGATTGTAAGTTACTTCTGTCATTGTTCTCATCAATATGACATGCTTGGCCTGTTTCTTTCTAGTTCGCGTTTGATCTTACATGAACTTATCATTGATAGATAGATCTATTTTCGAGTTGATATCAATAGAGTAGGAAGTGGTTGTACTATTGTTTGTCTACAGGGCTCATCGAGGAGCGAAAGATCGGAGCAAAACTCGGAGCGTTCAGGGACAAATATCTGCAAAAAGGTACTCCTGTTCTCCTTCCTCCTCATGCATTAGTTTGTATAGATCTGAAAGGAAGTCAGTGTCCACGTTAAGCGTCTTCTGTCTTAAGAGTTAAGAGTCTAGCTCTCAAGAGGAGATCTACCTGTGCGCAGGGAGATTTTTCTTCAACAACAAGTCTGAGAGTTGAAGACATATTAGATGGAGCATCCAACTTCCTATCTTGAAAAACAAAAGTTACTTTTTCTTTGAAGGAATATGAACTTTGGGAGATAGTAGACAAAGTAGTTTTGCCATCAACAAATCCACAAGATTTGATAGCTCACCAGAAGAAGGAGATCAAATCCCAGTGGATAATCTTGGATTCAATGTAGGATCATCTAATTCCTCACTTATCCGAGAAGAAGACAACCAAGGAGATGTTTAATGCCCTGGTAGGATTATTCCAGAGCGATAACATAAATATGAAGATGATCTTAAGAAATAAACTCAGATATTTGTAGATATCAGATCTGACAATGTTACCAACTATTTCATGAGGATCACTCAGGTACGTGATCAACTTGCAACTATAGGGGAGAAATTGGATGATGTAGAGCTCATTAATGTGACATTGAATGGTTTTCCCAAGTCTTAGGAAACATTTGTCAAGGGAATCTATGCTCAGGAAAAACTCCTAGATTGACAGAGGATTTGGGACTATTGTATCTAGAAAAAGACTCTGAAGGAGTCTAAAGGAAACAAACAGGGAAGTAGTGATGAGAACTTGGGCCTTGTCAGTAAGACAATGAAGGGAAAATGAAAGGGTTCCAACAAGAAGGGTAATAGTGATGGAGGAACATTAGGGCTGGGGAAGAAGAATGACTCGAGTAAAATCAAGTGCTTCACAGGTCATAAGAATGGACATTATGCATCTAAGTGTCCAGAGAAGAATAATAGAAGAGGAAATACACAAAGAACAACATCAACAAAGACGCAATTAGATGAGTTTGCATCAAAGTTTGAGAATGATTTCTCACTAGTTTTAACTTTCTACCCGCATAGCTACTAGGAGTTCATGGTACTTGGAAAGTGGTGCATCTCATCATATAACAAAAAAATGAGAGCTATTCACTAGTCTGATGGAGAAGGACTTATGGATCCATGTGGAGCTTGGTGATAATGCCAACTATGCAGTGAAGGGAGAGAGAACAGTCTTGTTCCATCTTGATTCAAGAGGTTTATTTGATGCCCAAGATGCGCTTTATGAATCATGACTGAAAAATAACTTTCTCTAAGTCTCAGTTATGAAGGATAGGGGTTTTGTCGTTACTCTTCATAGAGGGTAGGTACTCATACGTTCAAAGAAAGCTAGCTTGGACACAACAATGGTCATTGGGGTTAGAGAGGATAAATTATACAGGTTGATAGGAAATCCTATTTAGGCCTTGGTACATGACTGCGCTAACCTATGTGAGATATGGCATAAGAGGTTGGGACACCTAAACTACAAGGAATTGTCAATTTTGAGGGAGATTGTTATAGGTCTTCCAGAGTTTAGTGTTGAGAAACTAGAAGTGTGCAAAGGGTATGTACTTGGAAAGAATGGCAAGGCTGATTTTCCAAGCAGTGAGAGTAGGTCCAAGCGGAGCTTGGATATTATTCACTCATATGTGAGTGGGCCTATGTCAATAGAATCAATATAGGGAGCATCATATTATGTGACATTTATTGATGAATTTTCTAGGAAAATAAGGATCTTATTTATGAAGACTAAGGACGAGATCTTAATCGGTTTCAAGAGTCCATGGTTCAGGTGGAGAACTAGATAGGAAGGAAGATCAAGGTCTTGAGGTCGGATAATGGGGGAGAGTACACCTCCAATGAATTCAAGGATTTCTACAAGGGGGTAGGGATTAAGAGGGAGTTGAGAGTCTCATACAATCCTCAACATAATGGGGTTGTGGATAGAAAGAACTAGTCCATCATCGATTTTGCTAAGGATATGATACATGACTAAAAGTTGCCTATGTTTATTTGGGAAGAGGCGTGTAACACAACAATATATGTGAAAAACGAGAGTTCTCACATGATATTGGGGGACAAGACTCTGGAGGAGGCATTCTCAATAGTGAAGCCAGAGATAGGACACTTGAGGATCTTTGGTTGTCTAGTATACATCCATGTGCATGTGGAGAAGATGACAAAGATGGATCCTTCAGGACAAAAGGGTATATTTATGGGGTACAATGAGACCTCAAAGGATTATAGGATCTTCATACCAGTGTAGTAGAAGAAAATTGTGAGCAGAGATGTTAAGTTTGGAGAGAACTTGGCATCTAAGAAAACTCAGGAGTCATAAGTAGTGATAGAGGATGAGGAGAAACAGGCTCCGAAGGATAAGCAAAGTTGAGAACCTTCTAGTTCAGAGAGTCATACTTCAGGGGTGAGGAGTTATCCCCTTCCAATTTTGTCAAGAGACCTAGGTGGATATTGCAGACATTGAGGGATGCTAGTGAGGATCCTAGGAGTGCAGTTAGGGAGAGCAGGACTTCAAGGAAGTTTTTGAACTATATGGTGCTTATGATTAGCATCACTGATTCCGATCCTTCCAATTTTGAGGAAGGAACATATCAATAGGTTTGGCAGGATGCGATGGTGGAGGAGTATGCCTCTATCATGAGGAATGATGTTTGGGAGATACTTCCGAGACTAGAGGGGAAGTCAGTTGTGAGTTCCAGGTGGCTCTACAAGATCAATCATGTTGTAGATGGTAGCATCAAGAAGTTAAAGAAGAGGTTTATGGAGAGAAAATTATCCCATAGAGAGGGAGTAGACTACAAGGAAACAATTGCTCTAGTTGATGGGTATGCTTCTATTCGAGCTATTATTTCTATTGCTTTAGTTATGAGATGGAGGATTCACCATATGGATGTGAAGACAACTTTCCTCAACGATATTATTGAGGAAGAAGTATATATAGAGAAACCTTAGGGATTTGAGGTACATGGGAAGGAGTCTCATGTGTGCGGGCTTAACAAAGCCTTGTACAGACTCCATCAAGCACTTAGAGCATGGTATTCCAGTATTGACAAATACTTGTAGAGTATGGGATTTACTAAGAGTGAGTTAGATCCTAACTTGTACTTCATACTTGTTGGGTCTTATCCAGTCATCTTGGTGTTGTACGTGGATGATTTGTTTCTCACAAGTGTAGAGGAGATTATAGGTCGGTGCAAAGCATATTTGGATACAGAGTTCGAAATGAAGGATATTGGCTTAATGAATTATTTCTTGGGGTTAGAGGTATGCCATATATTGGGAGAGATCTTCCTTGGTCAAGGGAAGTACACAATGGAGATCTTGAGGAGATTTAGGATGGAGGACTGTAGATTGATGGCTACACCTATGGTTACTAACCTGAAGAAGGTTCTCACTTTAGATACAAAGTTGGTGGATCCTACGATATATAGGCATCTGATAGAGTCCTTGATGTATTTGGTCAACACCAGGCCAGATATATGTTTTTTTGTGAACACCTTGAGTCAATTCATTGTGGAGCCAAGTGTTGTAGGAAAATTCCCCTACGGACAAGTGAATGTCCTCTTGGATATTAGACCCCTATGACCAAGACAGAAAAATGCTAACATTGAACACTGACATTCCTTTAAATATAGGTAAAATAGTCAAAGTAAAAGATAAAGAAAGCATGAGTACATTTTTTTGAAGTTTGTCCTTGCTCGGTCTAGGTTGAACTTGATCTTCAAACCCTTTAATGAGTTTTGCAATTCAATAGAAAACAAAGACAATGCATGCTTCCTATTCTACCAATATTAGTTTAGATTAGATTTATCAAGAAGAGAGAAGCTCATGCAAATATACACAAACTTGAAGGAAATAGGCCAATCATATATATTAATGAGAACATAACAAAGTGCTTACAATCTGTAGATGCAGATGCAACAACCTCACCAAGTCCTCCTTGTCCAACCCCTTGCTCAAAAGATCCACGATCATAATGACAATACTTTTCACTGATATTTCCCCCCTTTTAACCATGAGAATGCCTCCTTATATAGGCTTTGAGAGGCTCAACCCCCTTAGCTATTCTTGGAATAAGTTGAGGATATGACTCCATTAGTTGTGGAATTTCCCTTAGATCTAGCCTTGAAATTGGATTCGAGCGAAACTGACTCGGATGCTTCTTAGTTGTCCTTAGAGATAAGGGGGATTCTTCCCCAATATTCTCTCAACATATCGACGCTCCCTCAAAGTTTCCCACAGAGCGCTATAGTGCTTCTTGCTAAGAGGACAAGGAGCGCTAGAGCTCCCTGCAAGTGGGCAGGGGAGCGCTGATCTCTAAAAATTTGTTTAAGATGATTATTAATCAAGGTAAAATCTTGTAAAATTTTCCAAATGACATGTTTTCCTCTTCTAAAAAGTCTTAGAGGATGTCCCAAGTGTTCTTATGATGTCGTTCGCAATGCGACACATGTGGGATGAAACTATGACTTTTGCGAGACTTGCGAGATTTGCGACAATGACAATGAAACATTATCGAAGTTAGAAATTTCGACGTGTAACAGATTCCCCCCCCAAAGTGCAAGGTCATAAGATGGAAACTGAAGACTGAAGTGCTTTGTAGACTTTCGAAGAAAGGGTATGGATTTAGAGAACCTGGTAGAAGCTGCAAACAACCATCAAACAAATTTTATGATATGTTTCAAACCCAAGGCATGCATACCTATGCTTGAGTGATAAAGGACTTTAAGGTATGGCCGCCACCAAATACATCGCGAATCCATAATCATATTGACTTAAGGGAATAGCCACCAAAGATACAATGTGGATCTATAATTCCATGACGTGAACTGATCGTAGCCACGAGAAACACATAGTGGATCTACGAGATAACAAAACATAGCCACAGATCAATACAAAGTGGATCTATGTGACAATATATATATCAACATGCTCAAATGATCTCCTTTCACAACCTGGGTAAAGAAAATATCAGAGTGAACACTCAACCCAGGGTCTTCGTCCTAATCTCGATGTGGTATGAATCTAGCCATGTGAATAGATGTTTTGATGTCGAACATGGTAGAAACTACTTGATTACTGGTCATTGAGGTAAACCATTAACAAGTGCGAGGGAAATCACCAGTGATGTCAATGACTCCCAAGGTACCTTAGTACAGTCCAATGAGTGTGAATAGATGAGTTGAAGTCAAACATTCGTGGAATCATCTGATCAGAGGTCAATGATGTAAACCTACTGTCAGAGGTGAGGAGGCCTGCCATTGAAGCACACATGTCCCAAGGTACTAACTGGTTTCTAAGTCAAATTTTCTGGATAATGTGTTGAAGTCGACAGGAAAATACTCGTCGAAGGAGGGCCTTGATGTATCCCTCATCAATGACATGAAACTGACGTAGAGATGTAAGATGGTGAATCAAATGAGTATGGATTGACACAGGTATTGAAACTGGAAATTTGTGATGGTTGACTCTCGAGGCAAATACTTCTCTTGAATACTGAGGCACAAACAACAGAAACATAACATTGACCAAAACATGATGCAGTGGATACTATGAATTTCTTCGGGTGACCCAAAGGAGTAAAGAAACTTAGAGGATTGGTTTAGTGCAGAGGTTCAACGGATTAAAATGTATGTAAAGACAATGTGTTGTGTTCAAGGGCAACTGCAAGAGTGACTTGTGACGATTCTAAAAAATAGCTTGGCTTGCTTCCTTAAATTGCCCCCCCCATTCAAATAGATGAGTACCTCTTTTTGTTTTTACGAGCTCAAGGAGGATAACAGATGATCAATATAACTCACCTTCAGTAAGTTCCTCTTCCTTTGTTTAACGAACTGGAAGAAGTAAGGGTTCGGTCCCATATGGGCCCTTCAATGTGTAATTTTTAATGAGTCAAGAGAAGGAAACGTCGGTGGTTTTTCATGTTTAGAGAGTATGAAAAGAACTTAAAGATGACTCCAGGGTTATCCTTTTTCATAATATTAGTCTCCGAAGTCCGAAAAAGAGTTAAACTGCTACTTGGGAGACGCCCTTTCAAAACCTTTTAAACAAGTGTGAAAGGAAGCAAGATCACTCGAAAATATTTCCATGTTTTTTAGAGTCTAAAAAGAGCTTAAAGGAGACTCCAGGGGTTTCCTTTTTTGTGTAACCTTCACGAGTACAAAAAAGGGATAAAATTCTACTCGGTTACATTCTCATGTTTTTTCTAGCGTGAGAAAGAACAAAGACTGTTCTCGTTAGCGTTACAAGGTTAAATGGAAAGATATTGCTTCGAGTCCTGCAAGTAAAGACAAATCTGCATCCAAGTAATTAGTGACTCTCCAAAAAGATTTAAAAAACCCAAAAGAAACATTATATTAGAAAACATGAACCATATAATAGTAAAATAGGGTTAAAAATCTTATTTACCATTTCATTTTCACCAATTTCTTCTAGCATTGGTATTTTCAACCTCGGAGGGCGATTTTCAAGCTGTTGGCACTGGAGTTGTGGTTGACCGTTTTAACATCTGTCTGGACTAGGTTGGTCACTAACCCATTTTAGTCATTTCTCATGGTTTAGAATTGCATTTTAGGTAGTTTTTAGGCGGTATTGGGCTCCTAGGAGGCCCTAGGTGCCAAACTAGATCGACGTTCCCTCAAAGGGGTGAGGGGAGAATTGATCATATTTTCGACACCCTAGTGCATGTGCCAGAGGAGCGCTAGCTCCCTGTGGATGAGCTTAGGGGAGAACCGACACAGGAAAGAATTATTTTTTTCTATTCATGCTTAAAATACCAATTATTTGCTATGAGAAGATAATTAATGGCTTTTAAATGTATGTTCTTGCAGTTTACATGGATAAAAACCATGATCAAATGGAAAGAACATGAGCATGAGCTCAAGGATATAGCTACATTGAAAAACCCTCAGACAAGGGCCACTTTGAAGAATTGTGGCCTCCTCAAGTATTTCAAATTGCAAAAGATGAAAAAATAAGTTTTATTACTTGAGTATCTGATTGGACGATGGGATGACACCGAACAGGCGTTTCGTATTGGACCAAAATTTCTCAAAATTGAGCTCCATGACATATACATTTTGACTGAGCTCTCAAGAAGAGGGAATCCTATTATTTTGTTCGGGCAACAGGAAACTCCTCAGCCTGCGGAAGTGTATGTGGTTGATCATTGTATTCTAGGGTCACGATTGGCCAAGGGACGAATTGTGATCAAGGATGTTAGAGATTTGACACTACGATCTATTTTGTTTTCCATAACCAACCTGGTAGGTAGCACGAGTGCACATTTGGAGCTGATATTATTCAACTGGAGTGCATAATTCCTTCTTAACATAAAGGATAAAATCACGAAGTGAAGGACTGGGAAACATAAACAGTTTGGTTATGGTTCCTTCTTGGTTTCGTTCTTTCTAGAGAGAATACCTCAGATGAAACCATAGGTTGTGCTAATGGCACGACTAGTTACTGAAACACGTATGGAAATATGGAAAAGTTTGTCCTTAAGATTGGGGACCAACTCATAGTTTAAGTTCACGGTTGAATTATTCGCTTGGTGGATAAGGTAGTTGATCGTCATCGAGGACTTTCCATATGCCGGAGTGGATTTCGAGGGTAGTGTGGACTTAGTTCTTCTAGAGGGTATTGTCTGGGATGTGTTAGGTATGAAACCAAAACCTTGTCATGTGTTTTTTGATTTTGAAAATTATATTATTTTTGTGTGTACAAAGAGGGATTTTAACAGATGTATTGTTTCATCATGCAGATAGAAGCGCATCACGCCCGACAAATATATCGGCACTAGGGCATCGCGAAGACGTGCAGATATTCATGAAGTATGAGGTGGCAGTGCGAGGTCTTAGGGAGGTTGAGAGGAACCTCCGAGGTCTCACTATGGATGTCCCACTTCTCAGGAGGCGACACGTACCTCTACATATGCAAAGGAATACAATAGGGGTTCCTGAGAGTTTGAACCACTTGCTTCGACGAGTGGCCCGTGAAATGGTGTGCTTATCAGAGAACAATGTGGTGTAGGAGTACTAGGATCCTCTATATGTTTTTTAGTCTTTTCATGATGATATCATGGGCATGAGGGCCCATCTTTTTCCTCATTATGTACTTTTTGATGTAAACAAACTTTTTCTATCATGCAGTTTATATATATATATATATATATATTCGAGTTTTTGTGGTGCCAATGATGTCACAAATTATCTTGTGTGATGTTTTTAATGTACATGTGATTCATTTTCATTATAAAATTTTATCTATGCACAATATACCGATCCAAAATATAATTTGCTAGCGAATCCGAAGTTGTGTTGAGTTCTCTTGGTACGTGCCTGTATTTTGTAAATTCAAACATTCTTTCAAGATGACAAACTCATAGGTGGAGACACAATAGGATAGGGTTGCGAACATCGTAGACTCGATTAAGTTGACAAACCACGAGTTGAGAGTCTAGGTTAATGATTATACGAGATATTCCTAGGGAGGAGGCCTCGATTAAAAGTCCAATGACAGCGTGATATTCTGCCACATTATTGGTTGCCGATCCTAGGGAAACACCTCCTTAAATTACCAACTCATCAGAGTGGTAAACGACCCAAGTTTCATAAGCAATGTTCTGGGTGTGCCGACTAGTGCCATCTGCAAACCCAACAAATATAGGAAAGGGAGATGTCATTTGCACATGCAATCACAAGACAAAGAATAAGTGGCTAAAAAAACATTGTACACACAAGAGAAAAGACACACCAAATCAAAAATATAGTACAGTAGTGTACAAAGCACACATGATAGATGTTCTATGCATATTACTTTTTAAGGTAAATCCCATTCTAGGTTTCACCGAGAGATATTCCATCATAGTCAACTAGCTCGTAGGCACCTCTATGTAATAAACGTTTTACGATATAGGGTCCATGCCACAGAGGTTCTAACTTTTCTGTCCCTAGCTTATCGTGAGCATGGTCATAAATGAGGACTAGGTCTCCTTCTGGGAAAGTACGAGGTTGAACAGATTTTCCATATTGACTCTTCATTCATTTTTGATATGTCTCATTAACGAGAGCAACATCACAACGTGTTTCGTCCAACTTAGTCAGATATAGGAATCATTCCTCTTCAGCATAAGTGTGAGGAAAGAGTTCTACGATGAGCTTTAATGAAAGAATTTCAAACTAGATTGGTAATATTGTTTCAACGCCATATACCAACTGGAATGGAGTGAATCCAGTTGCAGTTTTCATTGAGGTGCAGTAAGACCAGAGAGTGAAGAATATTTGAAAGTGCCAATAAGTTTTTTTTTCCCCCACCATGCATTGGATCATGGTTTTAAGGACTTTGTTGATAGCTTCAACTTGTCCATTTTCTTGAGGATAGTAGGGGGATGAGTTTTCATGTCGAAACCCAAATTGACATGTAACTCACTCATCATCTGGTTTTGAAAATGTGAACTGTGATCAGTGACAATGGCTTGTGGAACACCAAAGGGAGTGATGATGTGGTTAAAGATGAAGAGAGCTGCAATATGACCATCATTAAGAAAAGTAGACATAGCCTCAACCCATTTTTTGAAATAATCAACGATAACGATGATATAACCGTGCCCCCCATCTGAGGTAGGCTTACATTGCATAAAATCAATGCCCCATTTGGAAAAGGGGTCGATGGAAAAAATAGGATGCAGTGGAGTGGGGTGGGTGCGTGCCTTTTTATGAAAAAAATGGTAGGGTGGGAATCTTTTGACAACCTCAATACAATCTTTAAGATGGAGGGCCAAAAGTGATTGAGACGTAATATTTTCTAGGCTGTATCCATCCCAGAAAGGTGACCACCACAAGCTCCAAGGTGACAGTCATTTAGAACATGTTTAGCCTCATCGTGAGTTAAACAACATTGTAGGATAGCATCAATACCATGACGATACAAAGTGTCACTGATGATAAGGTAGTGTTTAGAATGGTGGCGAATACAATGACGTTATTCATGGGAGATATTGGGCTGAAAACGTTGGGTTTGAAGGTAGAGAAGAGTATCTCCATATGAAGGCTCAGACTTGCTAATGAGGAACATAGATTCATCGGGAAGAGAATCACTGGGCTTAGTGTCTTCATTAGCATGGGGAAGATCACAGATAAATTCCGCAAAAACCAAGGACTTTTTAGCTTTTGATTTGGAGAACTCGAGGTCAAATTCCTGAAGAATAATGATCCATTTGGAATATTTTCCCTCGAGGACTTGAAGTGTCAAAATATGATATATGGGGTTCGAGTCTGCAATGACCATGGTAGTGCATAACAGGATGTAATGGCGAAATCTCTGGACGAAAATGACGGCTGCTAGAGCCAACTTTTCAATGTGTGAATATCAGAGCTCAGGACCAGATAGACTCTTTCTCAGATAGTAGATCACATGTTCGTCACCATTAAGGTCCTCTTTAATGAACACCATAGCGATAGTGAAAGTAGAGGCTTCCAAATAAAGGATATAGTCTGTGTATAATTCAGAGGGTGCAAAAGGGGTGTATGAGTCAATGCATGCTTAAGAGGATTGAAACATCATTGAGCGGTGTCATCCCAGATGAAAGGAGTGTCTTTATGCAATAATTGCATAAATCCTTTAGTAAGCTCGGCATAATTACATATAAAACAACGAAGAAAGTTTGTTTTCCCTTGCAAACTTTGTAGTTGGGTCATATTTTTGGGAGGAGGTAAAGCAATAGTAGCTTTGATTTTTAAGGGATCCACCCTAATCCGATATTTGAAGACAACGAACCAAGGAATCGACTTGATTCAACAACGGAGATGCATTTGTGGGAGTTCAAACGGGGTAGAACCGACATCGAAGAGAAATGGCCCGTAAATGACCAATATGGTCTGGTTGATTAGATGAATGGGTAGGTAAATCATTGAGATAAGGTTTCGCAATATGTTTGATATCGTCGAAAGCATATGACATGGTCCACTGGAAAGTGGCACCAACATTTTTGAGACCAAAGGGTAGTTTCCGATAAGCAAAATTCCCCCATGGGCAGATGAAGACTGTCTTATGTTGATCAATGGGTAGAATTTCAATCTGGTTATATCCTGAAAATCCATCCATGAAAGAGAAAATAACGCTTCCAACGCAATTATCAACGATTTTTTTGATGAAGGGTGTGGGGTAAGTGTGTTTTGGACAAGCCTTGATGAGATCCCTATAATCGACGTAGACATGAATGGTTCCTTGTTTTTTAGCAACTAGAATAATGTTAGAAACCCATTCCGTCAAGGGGACATGATAGATAAAGCCATATTTTAACAGTTTTTCAACTTCTTCCTTTATGGACGCGTTTTTCTTAGGATGAACCAGACGAAGCTTTTGTCACACAGGTTTAATGCCTAGGTAAGTTTTTATTTTTTTCACAACGATCACAGGATCGATCCCTAGCATTTTGTCGTAGCTCCAAGCGAAGACATCACAAAATTATTTAAATTTGTGTAAGATTCCATTTCCTTGGGCGAACAATTAGCACCTAGATGAAAATTTTCCATGATACATTCTTTGATCGAGATATCGATAGCGACAGTAGAAGAGATGTTGCCTAAATTCCCCTCTGAAGTAGTATCCCGGGTAAGTATAGGATATTGGGGAGAATCAACAACATCGCGGGGGGGGCAAGACATAGTGTATATCTTTCTGAATTTCATCTAGACTAGGAAGAAATGATGGTCGATGATGGTTGCCATCCCAGGGTACCTCGTCGATACTAAGCATTTCATAATGGATTCGTCTGATGGAAAAATCTGTGAAATGTAGTAAAAAACAAAGGATAAGGAATTCAACCAAGATGGCAACGAATAAGTGTTGGATGCCAATAGATGTTGGTCATCCCAGGAGGGAGAGTTAAATTGGATAGCATCATATGAAGCCTCAGCTGGACTAAGTGGCATAGCATCATCTAGTGCATTAAATTCTATGATGCTTGTTGAGAATGCATCCTTCACAAACTTGATCAACACAATCAATAAGAGGAAATACCTTCACCAGTTCTTTATTGTGTAGTAACTTTAACCATCTTATATTTATATTCACATACCTCATATTTCATATCCAAGAATCATCATAGACAACTTTTAATGCTATATTTGTTATATTTGTTTTTACTGCATTGTTCCTTTACCTTTAAATTCCAATGGCTTTCCATCTCCCAAGAGTACTTCAAACTTTGTAGATTCATCTATATTGACAAAGTGATCTTTGTTTCCAATCATGTGGTTTCTACAATCACTATCCAAAAGTCATATCACCTTCCAAACCTTGTTAGTTGAATCACAAGAAAAAAACAAAGTGCCCATATCTCCCTTTTCTTCAGAAAAATTATCTTGTTATTTTTGTTTTTTCCAACAATTACTTTCATAATGGAAAAATATTTTACATTAAAAACATTGGACTTTGGATTTTCCAAATTTTTTACCTCAGTCATTGTTGTCATTATCTCTTTCTTTTTTATTTGCATAAAATATTCTTCCTCGACCTCCCCATCCCCTATTTTCTTGTCCTCTTCCTTGTCAACGAGTACTTAGAATTTCCTATAATCTTAGGGGATAAATTTCACAAATAGGCTATTTTTCCATGGTTTTTACCCAAAAAGATTAGCCAAATTCATTTTTTTCTAAAAACAATTCACCCAAATTCCATAAAATAAAATTATTTTACCTTAAAAATAGCCAAACATTTATAGAAACTATATAAAATGCTTAAATTTTCGAATATTTTAATTTTTTACCAAACTATCCCCAAACATTTTATATTTTGCATATTAAGGACTACTAAGATTAGCCCAAGGTTCTACATTTTAATATAAATTTTCATCCTTAAACTTATCCCTGTTCCTCACTAGAAAAATCCTCAACTTCATGACTTTTATCTATGGAAATATTGGATTTTGCTTAAAAATATTGCTCAAAATATTTTTCAATAGATCTATTCATCCTTTTCTCATGAGATTGAAGATCCCATAAGTTGATTCACAAACAGTTGAGTTGAATCTTTAGACTCTTCAATGGAAAGGAAAATAGCACAAAATTTTGTAGGAATACTTCTTAGAACATTTTCAACAATTTTTAATGTGTTAAATTTTCTCCATAATATCTAATTTGATTCACTATTCCCATAACTCTAGTGAAAAAATCTTGCATAGATTCTGAATTTTACATGCAAAGAGTTTCAAATTATCTTCTAAGATATTCCAATTTAACAACTTTTACCTTATTTTTCCCTTGATATGGTTGTTGTAGCACATCCCATCACTCCTTTTATTTTGTTGTTGCAACAAGTCTTGGAAAAATAGAATTGTGTACTTCTTGTTGGATGAAAAAAAAAGAGATTTTGAGTCTTTTTTTTTTTCCCGATTTGAGCTTTATTGATCTATTTGGACTTGGATCAAACTAGCAATAGATTGAGCATATCCTCATTATGCATAACCATTTTCCACCAAATCCCACAATTCCTATGAAAGAAACAAGGTTTTCATTTTAATGCACCAAAAACCATAATTCTCACCTCTAAAGATTGGTATTTGAGGCTTGGGAAATATTAAGACCATTGTTGTAGTTGGTTATTTGTTCAAAATTTCCAACACTGCTACCAATAGCTTCAATCTATACAAGCTTCACAAACAAATTTAATCTTTCCCGCTACTAAATTATGAGGAGACAATTATAGTGAGAAAACACAACAAACAATACAAAGATTGAAGCCAAACGTCAATGATCTCAATGCTTGAGATTCTTCCTTCTCATTCCTTGTCATTATATTTATTGAACAACTAATATATTCATATATAGCCTTCATATTTCTATAAATATTGAAATTGATACAAATCATCTCCAACTAATTCTAATCATTTGACCCTAATTCTGAGTAACCTTAATTTATGACATTGTAAGAATGTGACAATAATTGCAAATTTCAATAATATGATTTAAGCATTATCTTCAACAAAGAGGCGGAAAGTTTAAAAAACGGATTTCTACATCGATTCTTATTAGCCACCAAATCATAGGTTCTTTGCTAAAAATTATGATTTTTAGGCTATTAAGATGAGAACTAGACCACATGCAAAATATTTATGAGATATTGTGTTGAATGGGTTTGAAGAACCCTCAAATTGGGAAGCTTATGAGACCACATCAGAAGGATCATCCCATGGAAAATAAGTAGGATGATGCAACAACATTGTTTCTCATCCAACAAGGCTTGGATGAGAGCATTCTTCGCAAAATTGCACGAGCAATCAGGTCTTAAGAATTTTTGGATATTTTTGAGATGGCATACAGTGAAAGGGGGAGAAACATCGATCAACATCAAACTAAGTCACAAAGCGTTTCATTTGTTGATGGAGTGAATGTTATAATAAAAGGAGAGGAATTTGACATTGCATAAATTATTGTAGAACTTGTTGAAGAGCATGTTGAAGAAGAAGATAAACAAGAATGCTCCTCAACATTGCATATAAATTTGTTGAAGAAATTGAAAAAGAAAAATGTGACTTTCTACAATATGAAGAGCATGAGCATGGTAAATAAAGTGAGGCCCACTTTGTAAATACACATGTGGATGATGAAATTGAAGTTGAAGATGAAAATGAAACTACCTTTGCAACAATAGAAAAATGTGAGGAGAATCTAGCAATGGAAGTTGTTGAAGACACTAATGAGGCTACAATTTGAATTATAATTTCTTGTGGCCTCTCTTGCACATCCCAAGTATGATGGAGTTAAAATTGGTTATGGAAAAGTTTCCATAACCGCAATAGAAGAGGGAACAAAAAAAATGAAGGCAACCATGAGAGTTGTTGAAGTTATTATAGATGTGGAAAATGCTATGAAAAAAAATGATGTTTTTTTTTTATCTTATAGAGGTTGACATAAATGTGAAATCGATGGTAGATGAAGTACAATAAGATGCAAAAAAAGAATTAGATGAAGAGGAAAAAGATGATGAGGAAATATTGAAGAAGAAGAGTAGAGTAAAGATAAATCTGAAGAAGAAGAAAAGGTATGTAGAATATCAAGTTTGTAGAAAATGGAAGAAAAAGCTTGTAGAGCATAGAGGTAAGGACAATCTACACCAGTATGCAAAGGACATAAAACAATTTTTTTTGAGTTGATCTCAAGTGTTGTAATCCTAGTTGAGATTTAGACCAGTAGACCATCATGTTATGAATTTTGTAAGCGTGTAGAAGCATTTTTTATTGTCATGCTGTAATGGTTAGTGTTATAATTGTTAATGATCCTAATTAAGGGGGGTGCCATAATATAATTACTCCTATTAAATAATTTTGGAGATTTATAACTTTAGAGAGTTGATATCGAGTCACTTAAAGAAATCTATAGAAGAGTTAAGTTATCAAAGTATATTATTTTTTCTAAATAAACTAGATGATAGCAAAAGACCCCCTAGAAAGAGAATAGGGGAGCATTAGAGACTACCTTATGCTAAAAGAGAACCACAAGGAGTGCATGGGCATAACAATATGAAACATTACAAGATAAGGAGAAAGGGTCAGATCATTGTGTTCGTCGGAGATGATCCTTTATGCCTTTTTCCTTCCAAACATCAATCCAACTAGAGGAATTGGGCTCAACAACCTTCGCCACCAAAGCCAGATGGTATGAGGAAATGCCAAAATCTTGATATGCAGAAGTAAAGAGATGGATTTTGGATGACCGTTGCGACCATCTCTTCAACATCGTCCGTGTTAGAAGAAAGCACATGGTGATTTTTCTTGAAGACCGAGGAAAACCACTAGGTTGGATTGACGATCCTTGAGAACCAGGTAGTGTTGCTCCTTCTTCCATCCATGGTGGTCGTTGTATCCCTAATAGTGGTGGGTGCATGGCGTCTAGTCTATGGGTGGTCATATGGGGTGCTTCTTCTATGGGCTAAGCGGGAGGTGCAAAGCTTGCCATCTTCTCCACTACCTCCGTATGGTCGTAGCTCCTCCTCTTTCGCCATCTCTCCAATACACCACACCAACAATATTACCCTCTAAGTTATCAAAGTCTATTATTAATAAACCTGTGTGTATTTATATCCTACTTTAAAAGAATTTCGGATTAATATTTAGACTCTAGCTCTTGTGCACCATTTTTGTGTATGTGCATGATTTTATACAACCGTAGTTGTAACTAATTCACCCCTCCATCCTTTGTACTCTACAAAAATCTTGTTAAATGTAGCACTCTTGGAGCTTCAACAATGCTCATAAATCCCCTATGCTCTTAAGTAGTACTTTTTTATCTTGATACTCGAGGATGAAAATGTGGATTTCCCAATTCCTTGAAGTATTTATAGGAAAAATGACCATGCTTGTCATCCTTTATGTAGTTAAATGTGGAATTAGCATTAACCATAGACAAAGTAGTGCAACCAGAAGATGAAAACGATGAATACATACTCAAATCCAACAAAATCCCTATTGATTTCTTTACCCATGAAGAGGGAAAGATGGTTTCCTTGAGAGCCACCAGGTTAATGAAAATCATCTTTACACTCCATTCACTTTCACTATTATAATCAATAATGTGCTAGGACATCGTTGTTGTGTATGTTTGTGTGTCATGTTAGGCTAGAGTGCTTGGTGGGTTGTGGTTTTATAGTTGGAGAGGTATTGCACCCATATAAATCAAAGGTAAGTTTGATATTTTACATTTGAGATGGTGGAATTGTAATATTTAAAAAATTATATAACATTGTAAAATTTAAAAATAATAAAAAATCATAACATGAATCATTTAATGAAATGTTTGATTAGGGTATTTAAAAATGATAATATAATTACGTCAAAAGGCACACACTTGATTTTATATGGTTCCAATATTCTTCGTCGTCACAATAAATAAAGGGTTGTGATTCCAACAATTAAATTCTTTGCATGACAAAAGTTATTCGTTCATCATTAAAATTTTTTATTAGAGAAATCAACTTAATAATTGCAAATTATGTTAATAATGTTTGAATATTTTTTCACTGTGCGAGGCCGTTAATATATTTTACAGGGCCTTTTAATGGTGGTGTAAGTGGGACAAAGGTTTGATGGCCACATTTTCCTTGAATGCGAATAGTGTCATGATCAACATGGTATGGATGCCACATTTAGCCTGGTACATTTTCCTGGGATGTGAGGAGTTCCAACATGGTATGGATGTTGGTCGATATGTTTTTTGGGATGTGAAGCAAGCGTGATAATGTGGAATGCCACTTTTCACGACGAGAGTTTTAATTAATGCAAGCATGGTAATCTAAGGTATGATTGTTGAATTGATTTATTTATGCATGAGATGCTTTCGATACAACAATTGAGAGATGAAAGAAAGGCTTAGTCCACTCATGGTAGGGGCCATTATAAGGAGCCTTCTATTGAATCCAAGTCATTATATAATCAATACTTTTTGAGATATTTTCTTGGACAAACCAACATTGATATTGATTCAAGTAGGCTTCTGGAAAAAGCCTTTTTCTTGGCTCTTTAGTTAACAATTTTAGGGAAGATGAAGGTCTATAATGTCTCCATGCAAAAGGAAAGCTTTATTTTATCTAAATCGTGTTTAAATTGACTATAGTCTCTTTCATTTTAGTTATTGCAGTGTTATAATTTCAATAACCGGGCTCAAGCTATAAAGGAATTGGGTGAATATAATGGGTTCTCGTCCAACTAACCTCATAAAAACAACTTCGAGTAGGCCTTTGAGATTGCTGAGCACATCAACACTTCATCATATGGTATGATTAGAATTTACTTTAAACGGTGAAGTTATGGAGATTAAAATTAGTTAAGTTATGAAAAAATAATTATTTATGGGTGCTTGAATTGTAAGTGTGCAGATAACATATTGCTAGGAAACGATCTCTACAAATGTTTCTAGAAAAACATAAGGAGGGGTAATTAATTTAGAGCGTCATTATTTAAAAGTTCCATGTGAATTTTGCAATCATGTTTTTTTCCTGTTTGTATCATCCATTTATACATACAATATTGAGGCTTCACATATCAAGGTGTTCGTGGCTAAGAAGCTCACATAATATCAGTTTTATGCATAAATATGTCTTGGATTTTCCAATGCAAAAAGATGGGTTTTTTGCATAAATATGTCTTGGATTTTCCAATGCAATTCTGACACTGAGACCACCCAATTCAGACATAGTCTTTGGGTCGATGGCCTGGAATGATGGCTACCATGTTGTAAGATAATAATTAAAAATTATCTACTTTACATAAAACAATTATAATCGGTACTGAGAGAAAAATAATAACTTGGAGCATGTCAAGCACGTTGTACCTGAGTAATAACCAAACAATAACCTTAGTAACCACTCTCAATTTATGTTCCTCACACATTTTGTATTTCAACAGTTATTATGAAATACATAAAGAATAATGGGAGTATTTTGTTTTTAATAATGATGATATAAGTTGAGGTGTGTGAGTTTTTAGTGGTGGCGTGAGTGTGAGATCTACTTTTTACGAGATGTATGTGTTTTTTTTTAAATTAATGTTGTGTTAGTGGAGACTTAGAAATCCTGTTGCTAGCCAAACTTCGTTAAACTTCATTGATGCTAAGTGAGAGACTTTTTTAAATAATGTTGTGTGTGTGGAGACTTCTTTACATGTATGTATGTTTCATGTGTGTATGGAGAGTTAAAAATAATGTTTAACTCTGTTAATTATTTTACTTTCTCGATAATCATTTTACTTCTACAATTCTATCTATGTCTAAATGGTGTTAATAGAGTTGAATCTTATAAAAATCTCATGATGTTAATAGAAATCATAATAATTTTGAAAATAATTAATACATTTTTAAAATTAGGGTTATATTAGGGTTAGGGTTTGTATCACTCTCAACAAATTTATACAAATTCTAGAAACCTTATCATATCTAAATTTCCTTTCGACGTTCATCAACCACATCGTACAATGATGTGCCTGTGGTAGTTGTATTAATGTAAGAGATTTTGTTTAAGGTTGATAATATGGCATTTTTTTAATGTTGCAATATTTTAATAATTTAATAAATAGATATTGTAGATATAATATGGGTAATTTATTATTAGTCATAATGTAATTAATTGAACATTGTGGTAACATCCCCTCTTGTGTGCACATGATTTGACTTATTCCTTGAGGACACTTGCGTGCAAGTGATCCGGTTCATTATATGATTTTCTGCTTCGCTTATGGATTCTGATGATGATGCTTATGGATTATGATGTTATGTTATTTGATTATCTATGTATAGAAAAGTGCTATTGATGGATTTCTCCTAAGTGTGCATGACATTGAACAGATTGGGGATGTCGATGGAATCGATGAACCTCCTTGGACTCTGGATCAAGTCGGGGAGTGGATTGTATATGGTTTGGGTATTTATGTTTTTTCATATGTGACATGTCGACAGTTATATTATGATGTTGTTATGGATCGTTGGCGTGTTTCGTTGATGGATGAAGGATGACGATTTATTTCCAAACAAACTCACATTAGGAGTAAAGGGGCCATGCACAACAACTAGATATATTGAGAGAGAGGTGTGGCAACAACCCTCCCACAACCTACTAGCACTCTCTCCATGGCTCGAATTGTAGTTTAACAATTACCTAGTTCGAGAGATCCACGATGCCGTGAGGGCACACTAATACAATCACTCACGAAGGTTCTAAGGGGTGCGCAATACGACATGGTCCTTATTCCTTAGAGGCCCTTAGTCTCTCACAAGGTCACTTGATAGAGTATTGACTCCAAGGGTTGGACAATTACTGAAATCAGTCAAAGGTGCATGGCACCCTTGGAGCACGTAGTGCGTCTTGAAGGGCATGCCCCATCAATAAAACATGAATAAAGGCGAGTGACACCCTTGGAGCACATAGTGTGTCTTGAAGGGAACACCACGATTTTTAATAAAGGTGAGTCAATAAACTTGAGTTCCTAGAAAATGATATTTTGTTTTGACATGGTCACCCTTAAAATAAATGTTAAATGAGTAAATTTTTATTAATTATAAAATTCCCTTAAAAAAAACAATAATTTCTAGGCCTAGATGAAAATTTAGCCTAGGTCTAAATAGGGTAACATGACTTAAAAAAACGAAAAGTAAACGATCAATTAATAAAAGGGGGATGAAGAAAAATCAAGTTAAGAATTTAAAAGAGAAATATTTATGTAAATATTTAATTACTGATTATGTGCTAGACATGCTAAGTTGGAACTTAGACAGAAAGGGGAAATGAATGTAAAAATGAGTGTGGAAACATAGAAAGGAATCTAGCCTAGTCTTACTAAAGAACTTTCCTAAATAAAATACAACTAAGTTTTAGAAAGGTGTTAGTCATTAAAAGGAAATAGAGGGAATACAGGGACAACAAGGAGCATTTTTAGGAGATATTTTAGGATGGGTGAGGGAATTTGACATTAAATTAAATTAAATAAATGAATTTATGGTGCAAATAAGTGATCAGGTGACAAGTGTACGTGAGAGAGTATTTCCTAATTAAATTTTAATAAAAAAATTAATTGTGCAAATGGAGAGTGGTCACTAAGAAGAAATCTATAAAAGTAATGGTTGAGAAGAGGAATAGATCATGACTGGTATGTGTAAGGTTATGTTGCCAAAATTTCTTTGACTCATTTTTCTTTTGGGATTTGGGATACCCAACTCGAAAAGAGAGTGGTATCTCGACCTTGCAAGGCGAGCTGGGAGCTAGATGTTTCTCTTGTTTTGTGCGCATGCCCCTTTGCATCTCAGGGGGATAAGGGAGAAGAAGAGTACCCCTAGTGTTGACTGGGAGGTACCGATGGGGTCTTCATGGTTAGCAAGTAGGAGAAAGGAGGGAGTGCAAGTGTGGAACAATAACTTAAGATTCGTCGCCTTCGGTTATGGTAATTCTAAACTGAGACTGCGCTCATTAGTTTCAATTAAAATTGTAGTTTAATTTCATTGCATACACATTGTGTTGGCGACGGAAGTCACTCATGGATTGCAGCAGGAGCAGAGCCCGACGCCCATCAGTTTATTGTCACGATTTGTTGAATGGGGTGATCGGATGGGAGTTAACTCAAAACGATGTGGTTCTAACTCTGAAACTAGGCCAGACATGCATGGGAAAGTAAGGTCTTAGATAACTTCAGACAATGAGTTGTAGTAAGGGCGAGTAGGGGGAAGACTTGTGTAAGAGAGATGCGAAGGTCTGTCGTAAACATCAGGTTCCTAACAGACTATAGAAGAAGACATTTAAACGCAAGATCTTCTTACCTTCAAATGCAGAAAACCAGAGAAAACAATAATGCTACAATAAATCCTTTATCACAACATAATTTCCATAATTTGTGCGAATCAGTCGATCATGAACTCTCTTAGTATAAGATGAAAACTTAGACGGGAAAAGAAGGACTGTCTGAAATTAAACAAGAAATCTTACATACATATGCATAACCAGAGAACTAGAATGTGTTAAAACTTTACAATGGAGAGCTTCACTCTACCATCAATCCCTTACAAAATACCAATACTGAGTCTATATACTCAGAAAAATTTGCCTATCAGAGGCATGTTCAGTCATCCAAGGCGTGGTGTCCCCTCAGTCGAATTTGGACGGGTAAATTTCATCAGACGCCGCCTTAACTGAGCATGGCTCCTGCAGGGGAGATAGCAGCAACATTAAAGGCCAACATGGCGTGCACAGACTTACTCTAGTCAGATGAGGATCGACCATGACCTTTTTGGAGAAAATCAGTGTACAGGACTGCCTCGAGCAGACTGTCTATCGGAACCTCCATACCTCGCATTCAATAAGTGAGCCGAGGTTTCAACTACCTCTATTCACCTTCATTTAATTCTTCAGCGAGGACCAGGATCGAAGTTGCATCAGATGGTGCATGGAGATCACGATGATCCTTTCAACGGCTAGCCCTGACGCCTTTGGCTCCTTTTGCACAGTTATTTTCTTTCCTAGGTGGCCATGGGCTGTGACCCTGTGCTTACTCGAAAATGAGCTTTCAACATTCGTGAATAGGAAGGGGTTGATCCCCGTCCCTCAAAACTGCGATGAGTGAAATGATGAGATGGCTTGAGCTGGCGCCACGCGTCCCCCTAGATCTGACGGCTCTGAACTCACCCGATGATGCTGTGAGCCCGATTTCAGGCACTATCGACACTTTGGGGTTCGGGGATTCAAGATGTATAACGACAGAAAACCTTCACCCTTTGAACTCGCGACTACCGAAAAGACGATGTGACCATATCTCGCGCCACATGTCCTTTGGATGAACGACTGCCATCCATGCCCGCACATGATGTGGGCGCTATCCATTGCGCTATCCTCGGTGCATATTCTCTATCTGCGACTTCCGGCCAACCGTTGATCTACTCATATGGATGGATCAGGACCGCTGACACTATAATTTTGCCCGCTCGCTTGATTTTAAGTCCGAACATGACTTCTTCTATGTGCTGTGCTTGGGCGCTCCTCGTGCAACCCACAGACCTGAATATCCCGATACCAAAGACAAGTAATGTTGCTAACATTAGGCTCCATGGGGGATAGAGTCGTCCTTGTGATGCTCTAAGGACTCATTTTGCAGCTTCAGTGCCTTGTTGTTGGGCTATGGAGTTAGGCTCAAAACATCCCGCTGCTGAAAATACAAGCCGAAAAATAAAAGCAACAAAATAAAAATACATGCTCAAAGGAGATTATTTATATACAATCCTAAACTAATAAAACACTTTACATGGGGCTAGGTGAAAGAAGACTTCCACCATAGCCAATCAAGTAACTTCTTGATGGGAAGCTCTTTCCTTCTGTCAATGATCACCAGCAGATGGTGTAACTGTGACAGCAGAGCAACTACACTCTTCAACTTCTCCTCACAGGCTGAAGTTGATATGAAATAGGGTGGCTCCAAGGCATAAAGGACATGCCATTCCATGTATTCACTGACAGGGTCATAGAATGAGCAATGAATTTTGTAAAATTGGCGACAGACAGCCTCCTCTGCTACATAGTTGTTCACATGTGGCTGAATATTACTGACAAGCACAGGTGAGTGGAAAACTATCATAGGCTCACTGATCTCAGGAAGTGGCTGCTCGTGCACTGGCTCTGGACAAAAGGTAGACTGCTCCTCTGGTTCTTCTCCTTGGCTCTCCCCAGGGTCAGATTCATAATAGTCATAAAAAGGACCTGTGGGAAAGCTCTGCTCTTGGAAGTCTTGCGTTTCCAACTCAGAACATGATTCATAGCTGTCATAACAAGGCTGGCCGTTCTGATCAACAAAAGGTGATGTGGGGTTATGATGCTCCTCTTCCACAAATACCTCTTTTCCGTTTTGATTTGAGACAACAGGCTCATCGGGGGAAGATGTTAATGCATTTACAAAATCTTCAATAATCTCTTTGAAAGAGCCGCCTAGAACATCTTCCTTGGAGACTGGAAAATCCTCTGCACAGTCTTCAGATTTCAACCTTTCTAATTGGGCAGAGAGATACTTCACCTATTTCCTTAGCTCACTTAGGGTGTGTTCTTCCTCCCTGGGATCTTCATCACTTCCATATCACTCCTCGGATGCAGATGAATGGGTAGGAGAAAGGAATGATTTCTGATCCAGGTCGTCAGGATTATCCTCATAGCCTATGTCAGAAATAGCTTTATCTTGTATACATTTGTTGTAGTATCCCTCACAACAACTATGAAAAATCAACTCAGAGGGATAAAGCTCCTGACAATAGGCAGTAAAGGTTGCATGGAATTCACTGAGTGAAGAGATGCTAGCAGGGGGTAAAGAATGATACCATTTACGAGCATACCCTGCTAACGAGAACATGAACATTTTCAGTAATACATCCTTATGATGTATCTCCCACTGATGCATGAGTTCATGAAACTCACTGAGGTGCTGAGTAGGGTTGTCCTCTTCACATTTTCCAAATATGGGCAAATAATCGCCCCATTCATTCAGAGAGGGCACAACATTAGGAAAACCAGGAATAGCAGAAAAATTAAAAGGAGCAAAGCTGCGAGCAAGGATTTTCTCCATATCGAACCAGTGGAGTCGCCAATCGATCCTTGAATCATGGAGTCGCCAGGTGAAATATTTACAGCTTCGAATGTGTCTAGTCCTTGTTCACCATCAAAGGCCATATCTTAATGTTGTTGTTACCCTAGGAAGCTTCTCAGGTTGAGAAAGTAGCTGCTGAAACCTTCTTGAGAAAGCTCCTTAGGATCAGCTTTCAGGTGTGCTAACAGTAGCCACAGTTGAAACAATGATGTGGAAACCTTGGAGTCGCCACAGTGGAGTCGCCAGGTGCACAGTAACAATCTTGAAGGGATCTGATGTCTGATGCACCTTCAGAATCAGAGGCTCAATGTCATTCTGCCCAGGGAAAATCTTCAACTTCGTCCATGGCAACGACGCCAGAAATGTTGGCGACGGAAGTCACTCCTAGATTGTAGCAGGAGCAGAGCCTGACGCCCATTAGTTTATTGTCATGATTTGTTGAATGGGGTGATCAGATGGGAGTTAACTCAAAACGATGTGGTTCTAACTCTGAAACTAGGCCAGACATGCATGGGAAAGTAAGGTCTTAGATAACTTTAGACAGTGAGTTGTAGTAAGGGCGAGTAGGGGGAAGACTTGTGTAAGAGAGATGCGAAGTTCTGTCGTAAACATCAGGTTCCTGACAGACTATAGAAGAAGACATTTAAACGCAATATCTTCTTACCTTCAAACGTAGAAAACCAGAGAAAACAATAATGCTACAATAAATCCTTTATCACAACATAATTGCCATAGTTCGTTCAAATCAGTCGATCACGAACTCTCTTAGTATAAGATGAAAACTTAGACGGGAAAAGAAGGACTGTCTGACATTAGACAAGAAATCTTACATATAGATGCATAACCAGAGAACTAGAATGTGTTAAACCTTTACAATCGAGAGCTTCACTCTACCATCGATCCCTTACAAAATACCAAGACTGAGTCTATATACTCAGCAAAATTTGCTTATCAGAGGCATGTTCAGTCATCCAAGGTGTGGTGTCCCCTCAGCCGAATTTGGACGAGTAACTTTCATCAGACTCTGCCTTAACTACACATGGATCCTGCAGGGGAGATAGCAACAACATTAAAGGCCAACATGGCATGCGTAGACTTACTCTAGTCAGATGAGAAATGGCCATGACCTTTTTGGAGAAAATTAGTGTACAGGACCGTCTTGGGCAGACTGTCTGCCAGAACCTCCATACCTCGCATTCAATAAGTGAGCTAAGGTTTCAACTACCTCTGTTCACCTTCATTTAATTCTTCAGCGAGGACCAGGATCGAAGTCGCATAAGATGGCACATGGAGATCACAATGATCCTTTCAGCGGCTAGCCCTGACGCCTTTGGCTCCTTTTTCACAGTTCTTTTCTTTCCCAGGTGGCCATGGGCTGTGACCCTGTGCTTACTCGTAAAGGAGCTTTCGACGTTCGTGAATAGAGAGGGGCTGATCCCCGTCCCTCGAAACTGTGATGAGCGAAATGCCGAGATGTCTTGAGCTGGCACCGTGTGTCCCCCTAGATCTGACGGCTCTGAACTCACCCGATGATGCTGTGAGCCCGATTTCAGGCGCTATCGACACTTCGGGGTTCGGGGCTTCGAGATGTATAACGACAGAAAACCTTCACCCTTTGAACTCGTGACTGCCGAAAATTCGACGTGACTAGATCTCGCGCCACGTGTCCTTTGGATGAACGACTGCCATCCATGCCCACACATGATGTGGGTGCTATCCATTGCGTTATCCTCGGTGCATCTTCTCTATCTACGACTTCTCGCCAACTGTTGATCTACTCATATGGATGGATCAGGACCATTGACACTATAATTTTTCCTACTCGCTTGATTTTAAGTCTGAACAAGACTTCTTCTATGCGCTGTTCTTGGGCACTCCTCGTGCAACCTACAGACCTGAATATCCCGATACCGAAGACAAGTAATGTTGCTAACACGTCGTTGGGAGATCTATTCAAGGTTTAATGTTTTTTTTGAGATTCATTTAAGCATGTCGTTGTGGTAATTTCGTCTTGTATTTATTCTCCATGAGATATTTTCCCAGCCTTAGGCTTCATCATGGCATTGATTGTTCTATGTCTCATTTTACGTTTTTAACTGAAGTTGCAACCCCGAATTGATCTGGAAATCATTCGTTGCACCTATGAATTTTAAATTCTTTGGACCATGTTCCCTATTGGAGTTACTTCACACACACCTAGGATTTATTTTTCCTAAGGTTTTTCCTTGTTTATTAGTGATAATTAGTCATTATCCAGTATCCTATATTTTAGGGGAGAATATTCCACCTGAAGAATATTCTCTTTTAGTTGACACTTCAATTTGATCAGTTGAGTTGAGTTTAGATGTTGCATTGGTTTTATCACCATGAAAAATTGGGATCATCACCATGCTAATTCGACCTTGCCTTTGGATTATCACCAGACTGGTGCATTACCCTTGATTCCCTGAGTTAACTCCTCACTACTCTATATTCAGTCAGTTAACTGAAGACTAGTTGACTAGTTAACTCAACTAGGTGACAATTCACTCTCATAACTGCCTGAGAGACTAGACTAGGTGGAATTTCACTCCCGTAATAGTTGGTGTGTGTCTAGATCACTCTAGGCCACCACTATGGTGCATTGGTTCTCCTCCACTGCGCACTCATTGAGTTATACAGAGTATATCATGTGTAAATTATTCATTATTCACAACGGTTAATGAGAATTCTTTCATTCTTTCTCTCCTTCTTCTTTCTAAAATTCTCTCTGAAAATGTGTGTATTATTGTTTATCTAGATATATTCTATGCATTTTCAACACAGTTACATGGTATTAGAGCCGATATAATGTTAATCAAAATCTACACCAAAATATTTTGCAGGTACAAAATATTGAAGACAGTGGAAAGATGGATTTCCAAAAAGAATTCATTCTTACACCTTACAAATATTTTGCATGGAAGGAGAAAATAGCCATACATATCCGAACCAGAGGGTTGTACAGGTTAAAATTGAATACAAATATAGAACTGGCATCATCCATAGAAAAATCCAAGTACTTAAATCACATGGATGAGGCACTCAGAACAATTTGCAGTGTTATTTCTCCCGATCTCCTTTTTCACATATCTTCCTGTAAGACTTCCAATTGGACCAAATTGGAAGGGATCTTTGGAAAACATGATGATATGAGGGAACACATGCTGGAGGTGGAGTTGCTCATATTGGATCCAAAAATCTTCGACAATATCCAAGATTTCTTTGCAAAATTCAAGGATTTACTGTTACAACTCAAAACTTACGAGGTTGATAAATTGAAGGAGGAGAAACAAATGGTTCTCACCATTCTCTCCAATCTTGGTCCCGAATTCTCTGTATTCGTATACACATTCCATTCTGTCAGATTCACCTCTGGAGCCAACTAGAAGATGCCTTCTCTTGAAGACTTTATTGAATCCCTGACACAAGAGAAAACCAAGCTCATCAACATGGGCACAATCAAAGGCCCAAAGGAACAGACACTCACTATGCATGATGGAAGACACAAATATAAAAAATCTAAATCTAAATATAAATGGAAAGCTCATGCACATTCGAAGAAGGAAGGGTACACAAAACCCTTCACCGATGCTTTTGGATCCAAAGGGGAAAAGGGAAGAAAATGAGAGAAATGCACGTACTGTCACAAATGATTCCATTTGGAATCCGCATGAATGAAATAACAAATATATTTGATTTCTCAAATACTTCAGCAAAACAACCTTGGATATCGCATCCCTGAGGGTGCCAAGAAGAAGAAGCTAGAAGATCCAAATTCCAAGAAAGGCATTTCTAGCCATGCCTTGATTGCCATCAAATCCTCTCTTGATGATTGGATCGTTGATTTAGGAGCATCACATTATATGGTTGCATCAAAATAAGTATATTCTTCATTGGATTCATGAAAAGGTCCTCCTATTCTGATGGGGGACAACTCTTATGTCGAAGTCACTGGCAAAGGAAGGATTGAACTCACCAACAAAAGCTTCAAGAATGCGTTGGATGTTCCCAAATTTTTTGTCAACCTTCTCTCCGTGTATTAGATGATGAATTATGACACTGGAAAGAAAGTCATATTCACACCAAATTTTGTGGACATCTACGGCATGCAATCCAACTCCAGGGTTGCTACCGGTGAGGTAAATCATCAGTCAAGATTGTATACATTTTCTGAATCCATTGAACCTGATTCTGCTTTACTGCTTACTCATGCTGATGAAAGTAGTAGGATATGGCATGAAATGTTTTGAAATTTGAATTTCAGATAAATGCAACAACTTAGCAAGAAAATATTGGTTGAGGGTCTACCAGACATCCATTTCTCCAAGGGAGTGTGTGAGGGATGTGTTCTCTGGAAACACCCTCAAGAGAAATTCGACAAGGGAAAGTCTCAGAGAGCCTCCACACCTTTAGATATGATCCACAAGGACCTTATGGGTCCTTTTATGAATCCATCGATCAACAAAGCGGGGATTTTTCTCATTTTTTTTGATGATTTGTCACATTTTACATGGATCTACTTTCTCAGGAAAAAATCCGAGATGTTTCAACACCTCAAAGATTTCAAAGCCCTGGTTGAGATACGGTCCAGAAAGAAAACCAAGGTCCTTTGAACTGATAACGGAGGAAAGTAAAGTATGTAAATCATGAGATCCATGATTTTTTCCATGAGGCAGGGATCCATTTGCAGCACACAGTTCCCTATACTCCGCAACAAAACATAGTTGTTGAGCAAAAAAATAGATCTCTAAAGGAGAAGGCATCTTGCATGCTGCATGCAAAGTCACTACCACATAGATTATGGGCCGAAGCACTTAATTGTGAAACATACATACAAAACAGATCTCCCCATAGATTTGTCAAGGATAAGACCCCCTATGAGGCTTGGAGCGGCCTCAAACAGGAAGTGACCCACTTTTGCATTTTCTGTTCACGTGCATTGGCCCAGATTCCCTCTGAAAAGAGGAAGGAACTTGCTCCACATAGAACTGGGTACATTTTTGTTGGCTACCCTGACAATGTGAAGGGATATAGACTTATTGACCTTTCCTCGGACCGACTCATCATTGAGCGAGTGTCCAATTTGAGGAAAGTGTCTCGCATGCACCTTAGCAACTGCCTGCAGACACCTTTATTCTTCCACCTATCCGAGATGATAAGCATGCACATGTTGACACTTCTTCAAACGAGAGTTATGATTCATAGGACTCAGATTATCTAGATTTAGATTCAGTACAGTTAGATGCAGAGTCAGAGCATCCAGATGTAGTTGCAGAGCCAGAGAAGAGGCCCAAGTGGGAACATATTACTCTTCAAGATGCAGGGGATCTTGTTGGTGATCCAGCTGATACTAGGAGGACTCGATTTGATTTCGAGGAGCCTCCTGTTGCACTCAATGCCACTGAACCATTTCCCTCCAGGCATATTTTCTTGGTTTAGTCTTCAGATCCATAGTCTTATGGCGAGGCTACTGGAAATACCTTTGGGGATCTGCCATGTAGGAGGAGTACAACTCCCTCCTTGAGAACCAGACTTGGGATCTGGTTCCCATTCCTTTTGGGAGGAAACTTGTCAGATGTAGATGGGTCTACAAGACTAAGAGCGTAGTGGATGGACAGATTAGCAGATACAAATCTAGGATTGTCGCCAAAGGCTTTCAACAGGTTCATGGTATTGACTATGATGAGGCCTTCGCTCTAGTAACAAAGATGGATTCCATACGATTGACACTTGAAATTGCAGTAGCCAAAGGATGGGAAGTCCATCAGATGGACGTGAATAATGAATTTATTCATGGTGATATCTCTGAGGAGATCTACATGGAGCAACCCCAGGGATTTATGCATGACTTATCTCTGGTTTGTCGATTGAAGAAGTCCCTTTATGGCCTCAAGTAGGCTCCGAGGGCATGGTATGCCAAGATGGATTCCTACCTGTTTTCACAGAACTTGTACATTGTAAATCAGACCTGAATGTATGCATGCTTAGGAAGATTGATTCACTTCTACTCTTAGTTTTTTATGTTGATGATTTGCTAATCATTTTTTTCTCGACTTCAACGATTTCTGTAGTTAATAGGATTCTACATGACAAGTTTTTGAGGGCGGACATGGGTCTGCTACACTTTTTCCTTGGAATTGAGATCAGTCATGATGCATAAAGAATCAAAATGTCTCAGGTCAAGTATGCACGAGATCTCCTTGAGATATTTCACATGATAGAATGCAAGTCTTCTTCGAATCATTTCCTATCATGAGTCAAACTGTACAGATAACTAGTGGGGATCTTGGTGTATCTCACACACTCCAGACTAGACCTCTCCTATGGAGTTGGCGTAGTTTCCAGGTTCATGCAGGAGCCGCATAAGATATATTGGAAGGATACAAAGTGTATACTTAAATACATACAGGGCACCATCACTTTTGGGATTCATTATGCAACAGACTCTACATTATATCTCATTAGGGTTACTTATTTTGACTGGGCTGGCGATAGCACTGATCGCAAGTCCACATCTGGTTACTCACTGAGTATTGGTTCCGGGCCTATCTGTTGGTCGAGCAAGAAGCAAGCTGCCATTTCTCTATCTTCAACCAAGGAAAAGTACATAGGGGTAGTTAACATAACCATTCAAGCTATGTGGCTATAACATTTTCTCACTGAGTTGGGCATTTAGTTTCATCGACCGATCGTCATCTGGTGACAAGCAGAGCACTCTGAAGTTCTACAGAGATCCAGTTCAGAGACAGCGGATGAAGCACATTGAGATCCACATGCACTACACCTAGGACTTAGTACATGAGGGGATCATCGACTTACAGTTCTGTCCTTCAGTAGAACAAACGACAAACATCTTCACCAAGAGCGTCACTGAGCATAAGTTACATTCTTTACGAAGTCGTCTTGGAGTGAAGGACACAGTTGCATAGAAATTGTAGTTCTTCTTTTTACATACATTGTACCTTTAAGGGGGGGGGGGGGTTCCCATGAAGTTTTCCCTCTTTCCTCACTTTATTTTCAGTGTATCTTTTGTATTTGAGTAACTAACATGGCCTCATTGCCGAGACCCATTCTTTATTTTCACGATAGTGATGTTCAAGGGGGGTGTTGGAGTTACTTCACACACACCTATGATTTCTTTTTCCTAAGGTTTTTCCTTGTTTATTAGTCATAATTATTCATTATCCAATATCCTATATTTTAGGGGAGAATATTCCACCTAGAGAATATTCTCTTTCATTTGACACTTCAATTTGACTAGTTGAGTTGAGTTTAAATGTTGCATTGGTTTTTATCAGCATGCAACATTGGGATCATCACCATGATAATTCAACATTTCCTTGAGATCATCACCAGACTGGTGCATTACCCTTGATTCCCTAAGTTAACTCCTCACTACTCTTTGTTCAGTTAGTTAACTGAAGACTAGTTGACTAGTTAACTCAACTAGGTGGCAGTTCACTCCCGTAACTGCCTGAAAGACTAGACTAGGTGGCAGTTCACTCCCGTAATTGTTGGTGTGTGTCCATATCACTCTAGACCACCACTATGGTGCATTGTTTCTCATCCATTGCACACTCATTGAGTTATACAGAGTATTTCATGTGTAAATTATTCATTATTCTTAACGGTTAATGAGAATTATTTCATTCTTTCTCTCCTTCTTCTTCTTTCTCAAATTCTCTATGCAAATGTGTGTATTATTGTTTAGCTATATTTATTTTGTGTAGGCTCAACACATTTACATTCCCTTCTCCTCATCCTTGACAGTTGTCCTCTGAGATTGTTTGCATTTTCTTACAACATTTCGTTCTTTAATTTCGCTAAGTGGTAACCTTCAGTTCTTTTCATTGGGATCAACGTTTTCCTCTATGTTTTATTGTTGAATGCTTATTATTCCTAGCCTGTAGGGAGGCTAGCACATGTATTCCCCTTTATTTTTCTGATTTTTTATTGAGAAAATCATGTTCACCTTGTGGGGGATGATAGCAATTGTCTTCACCTTTATTTCTCTGTGTTTTTATTGAGTAAATTGTGCTCATCCTGTGGGGGAGGATAGCACATGTATTCACCTTTATTTATCTACATTTTTATTGAGAAACTAGCACATGTCTTCACCTTTATTTCTATGTGTTTTCATTGAGTAAATTGTGCTCAACTTGTGGGGGAGGCTAGCACATGTATTCACCTTTATTTCTCTGCATTTTATTGAGAAAATTGTGCTCAGCCTATGGAGGAGGATAGCACATGTCTTCACGATTATTTCTCTGTGTTTTTCTTGAGTAAATCATGCCCAACCTGTTGGTGAAGTAAGCCAACGTTTTGAACATTATTCCTCTGTGTTTTTCTTGAGTAAATCATGTCGGGCCTATTGGGGAATCGAGGAGGCATTTTCACCTTTATATCTCTGTGTTTTATTGAGTAAATAGTTCCCAACGTGTTGGGGAAGAAAGCCCACATTTTCACCTTATTGCATCTTCATTTTACTTGAGTAAATCATGCCCAGCCCATGGGGGAGGCTAGCATGTGTCTTTATTCTTTATCTCCGCGTGGCCGAGAGTCCTCTAGCTCGTCACAATTCCAGTTAAATAATAAGAAGGTTGATTTATATGAATTATGAATTAGAGTAAAATTTCGATTTAACATTTTATATTCCGAGTCCCTTATTGCTACACTCTCCTTAGTGATATATCATTAATTTTATTTACTGCTTATGCTATTACATAATTCTATATGCTCTCCTTAATTCCATAATCATTAATGTTATTTACTGCTTATGCTCTTACCTAATGCTATATGCTCTCCTTATTGTTATATTCATTAATTCTATATTAAAAGTCCCTTAATGAGATATGCTCATCCTTAAGGATATTGTAAATTGTTGTCTTGATGTGCCTTAAGACTAATGTGGATGGATAAATTATTTAATTATTAGTTTACTTGCACCATGATATGTATAGCTAGGAGTGGATAATATTGTGTGTATTTTACTCTCCTGCCACTAATTGAGTTGATGTATAATTGTTGAAATGAGGAGATCTCCTTATGCACTGAGTTAAATGGATGATACTATTGCGACTAAACTTAATATGGTGTATGCTGAATTTATGGTTTAGATTTCCTTGTGCAATACATATTGATGATGAGATTAATTAGAAGTTAGATTTCTCGCACGTGTCGCACGTGTAAATTATAGTGTAAGTAAATGATTTTGTGGACCTTAGACTTTTGCACAAATGGAATGTAATGAAAGGAATCTTGTTCTAGATAATAAATTATCGCGTGCATAAAAGATGATTTATTGAATGATTTGTGTAGTTACTTAGGCACCACAACAATTTAATGAATATTTACCTCACATCGTTGATTTGTTGTGATATAATAATAGAATTACATGTGCGACTTAATTTAAGTGGGTGTGTGATTGCTTCTTCATTTTTCTCTTGCACCTTGATTTTAACGTTAATTAATTTTGTGTCTTGAATTATTTGATTTATGACTGATTTAGTGGTTACTTTCTCTTACGCCTTTACTTAAGTCAAAATGTGACTATTCTAGAATTGTTACTCTCATGTGTAGTGAATATTTAATATGGATGTATGATTGATGGCGATACTGATTACCATTGCACTATGATGATTGATGAATATGATTGATGGATTGATCTATATGATGATTGGACTTGCTGTTAGTGGGATGTAGACACCTCCTTGTTCCTTAGAACAGTCACCAACCTTGAGACCTTAAATGGTTAAAATCAATTGGAACTTGGTCTTGAGCATTGCTTATGTGTACTGGAGGTTCTAACCTTGCAGGGTAGGTTGAGCGGGTAGTATATTATGTCATTATTATGATTATCTTTATGATCCTTAAGTTAGCGTTATGTTATCTCATGCTATCATGGTGTTATCTAATGATTATCTTGATGAGAGGAGTTGAGAGCTTTGTGATTTGTACTGTTTATGTGTTCTTATTTATTTGTATGAATGCAATGATTATGGGCCTCTATTTATTTGTGTTAATGCATCGATATGTGTATCATTATTCATGGAAATAATGTGTCAGCTTTATGTTGTGGATGATTGATAATTTGTTAATATTGTTTCGCTAATATATTGCTTGACACCCTATACACAAGCGAAAACATTCCCCCGAGTGTTCATTTCCCGCATGCCCCTCCTTTCATAGAGCATAGGTATGTTCCACTGCTGGAATTAGTTTCTTACTTGGGACACTCGTTTCCTCCTCTGTATCATAACATTCATTTGACTATGAAAAAGAAAATTACAGGCGAGAAAAGAATATTTTCTTATATTGGCAACAATCGTGTCGCCTTTGAACATAGCACAAACTTTTGAATCCACATGTCATCAAAAGTTTTGGTTTAGCATGACCTTAGGAAGCTGAGATCGTTACGTAGAGTTTACTCCCCCGACTATTTAGTCTTCCAGTCTCTATGAAGAGTATGATTGATGCCTCTTGCATCTCAAAGTTTCATCATTGAGTCTATGCTGCTAGAGTCTTCCATATGTCTCATGCTCTTGGTCAAAGGATGTCTATCAACCTATGTCAGCCATTCCTTGAAACTTTTAACTTTGCATGTCGACCATACCTTTAGTATGTCTCAGAGCTACATGAAAATGTACTCCTATTGTGCACCCTGGTCCTACTTTCCTCATTGGTAGGTAACCTTGAACTCAACAATCGACATTTCATCATTGGTCACTAATTGGGTGGTTTCCCTTGTGTTCGACGACAAAAAATATATTCACATTTTGGGATTCTTGCAGTGTCTTGGATTCCATTATCCTTATTGTTGGTTTCCTCTCCTTTGTTAGTAGGTTTCCTTATTGGATGCTATTCAGAGGGTCTTTTTCGTGTAATGCTTGCATCTCGAACATGCTAAAGATGCATAGGGTCATTGGTTCATGAACATGTTCTTTGTCCGATTTCCTCCAAATCATCAAGCTCCTTCTTTGTACCTCGTGTTAAATGATGAGAGATGCCTCAATGTTATCCTTTCAGCAGGTATCCTTCCATCGACTTCAGCTCATCTATTCTGGAAATGAGACCTAGAGTCATATGAGTACCTAGCGACTTGTAGTCATTAGTGGCAGGTTCTCCCGCCATCGACAATTGGGAATACATCAATTTCCCATGATCGATGGAGTCTTTAATTGTTCTACCCCGTCACCTTTATTCACACTTGTAAGAATGTATTCGGTGCCTTGATACCTACTTTCATTATTAGTAGGCTGTCTCGCGTTTGTATTCCTTAATGACCGGTAATCAAACGAAGTCTCATTGTTTTTGACCTCAACTCCTTTATTCACACGATGTATACTTGCACCTTTGGTGGATTGTGTAAAATACTTGAAGACATCAGTTCATAGTTGCAACTTTCCTAAGCTATTACTAGCTTTCATTGGACCACTACCTATATGACTTCAGTGACCATGGGAGATCAGATTGTACTCCATTGTATACAGACATATTCATATTGATTTTGAGACTGGTTTTACTAGGCATTGTTCATGACTATGAAAACCTTTTGCATGGAGCCACCTTTGTGTTTCTCACTCAAGGCCATGAACAATTGTTTCGTATATTTTCATATGGATATGTAGTGTAATTCAAATTGGTAGCCATGTGCACAAAGTCAATACATATTGTAATATTCTCATGAGAAACTAGTTCTTCCAGTTGGTTCTCCATTACTCCACTTATGGGTATTATAATGTATTTCATCCATCACAGATATTCCTCTGACCTCACACATTAGGGGGCATCTGTTATAGAAATACTTTCCTCACCTTATGCAAATTTCCTCAAAAGCTCTTTTTCCATTTCCCTATGCAGACTTGAAGTCATTTTTTGCAAATCCCAGAGCTAAAACAATATTTTTCCACATATACGTTCCCTAACTATTATACAACATATGTATAAACATGTTGCATCACTACAACCCATGTATATCGGGTTTTCTATCCAAAATCAAAAAATAGTTTCGGGTTTCTATGTTACGTCACAGGATCCATGATCCTTGAGCTTCCATATACTGGAAACGTTCCGACTCGGCCCTTCAGTTCCACTTGAAGGATATAAATGGCCATATCCGAGCAATGGAAAAGAGGAGAAGAATTTAACTTCGAGAATAAAGTTACTCTGGAGAAATTATTCACTTCATATTGAGTCTGCATCCCTTTGTCCTTTTAAGTCTGAACACATTGTTTAGCCCCCAACATCTTCCCCAATTGATTGAGAAACTCATTGTCTCTCTTATATGATCTTGCCTTTGGTGGAGGTTTGAAGTGGTGGAGGCCCAACTGGAAGGGAATTAGTTTCTCAGTTACGAACCATGTCGGCACAAAAGTTTGTAATTCATTCACTTCTATTGATTACATTTTAATCGAAATACTCTTTTCTCATCCAATTAATATCTTGCAAATATTTGAATTGTTATTCCATGGGAATATTTTTTATGAATGTTGATGGATTATGCTATTTAATGTGATAAATTTATATATTATAACCATATGATTGTGTTTCTTGGTTGTTGAGGACAATTTGTAGGTATATTGCTTTTAGTTAAGTGCTCAACGATGGACTTCATCAAACGCCTAGACAAGGTAGGATATTTATTTTGTCTCATTAACAAATTTGTTTATACATCATATATGATATTAAAGTTGATTTCTGTAGTGATTTTCGTCTATTGTGGTTTACCCCTAGCCATAGAGATATTTTCCTCATAACAACCAGTCTCGTAATATTTGGTACAACACATTCCCATCGCCTCCATGACCACGAGTGGCATGATATTATTGGTCGCGCTAGTGTCAACTAAACAATTATGGAGTGAAACATCATGATTTTCAATTGAAATGTAAAAGGGGGGAATCTTACCTCTCATCTTGACATTTGACTGGTTCTAGATTTGTTTCAGACTAGTAACAAGAACTTCTGCTTTTTTAGATGGATCATCCAACAATCTCAAGATGTTTTCCCTTTGCTAGGGAATCTTCACCACTTCTGTAAAAGGCAGAGATATCCTTAATTTGTTTAAGTCCTCTACAACATTGTATGCCATCTGACTAGAGTTTGGAATCAAGTATTGCTTCTTATTTCCAACTTTATCCATCGTTTTCTCACTTGCTTTTTTCTCATTCATTTTCTCTTTATCTTTTTGGTTTTCTTTTTCAGAGTCATTCTTATTATTGGATCTATTTACAAATCCTCTTGTCTGGGTGACGTTTTCTTACGAGTTAACATCGTTGTCTCCTTATTAAAATATATACATGGACGTCTCGCATCCATACATCTGCATAATTTCAAAACTTTCATCAGGTGAATAATAGTTCTCTTGATCAACCACTTCCTCATAATATACATCATCTAGGACAACTGCATTGGGTGTAGGATGCATGGGAACCCTTGGTATTTGTAGATTATCCGTGTTTTCAAACCTCACTCTGTTTTCTTGGGGATGGTTCATTCTTTGTTTTGGGACCGTAATTCTTGGGTTTGGCACATAATTACTCCCCCTTCTTAGTCTGATTATCTCATTCTGCATTTGTTTGATAGTTCTATTCATTTGTGAAATTTCAATTCTCTGCTTGGTTTCTTGTGTTGCAACAGGGTCTACCTTTACATCTAGTATGGTTCCCTTGAAAAATTCTCCTCCAATTGTTTGGTTTTGAGCCGGTCATGGCTTGAATTATTCATTCTTTCTTGAACTAGAGGCTTCTTGATTATCAATACTTAATCCTCCCAGTTGGCTTTGTACTTTTCCCAGTATAATGTCGGGGTTAGAAATCGTTTCAATCATAAATTCTTCTATCTCAGTGACTTTAGTCATTTCCTCCTCCAAGGTATCCATTTGGGATGTTCTGATAGCATATTTCACATTAAGGGGCATTTCATTCTTATAACAATCAAGTACGACTGGGTCATTCAGTTTTTTATATTCTGGAATCTTACTCAAGGTTTTATTGAACCTAAGATTAAAATTTTGTATTATTTCATTCTTCCTCAAACCTATCTAGTTGAAATGGGTGAGAAGGGTATGGTAATCAATTGGAGGGGAGAACATAGTTAGGAACATGGCTTCAAGGTCATTAAATGAATGAATTTATCTATTGGGTGAAGTTATATACCATTCATACGCTCTTCCTGATAAGGTTGGTAGAAATAACCTTACCATGACATCATCATACTCAACACGGTGAAAATCACAAACATTAAGAAATAAGTGAAGGTGCCTATTTGCATCGATTTCTCCATCTCCAGAAATTTCCTTTAGGGTACCCTTAGGGAGAAAAGGGAGATCATGTTTCTCACCTAGAATATTCAAAGGGGAATCCCTTATTCTTCTTCTAAACCTTAGGTTTTCTTGATTTCTTGCAACATCTCTTCCACCTCCTTGTCTCTCCTCATGTGCCTCTTCTCGTGGTTGCTCATTTCTTTCTACCATATTCAAAGAGATTCCATGGATACAATTTTCACTTCTCCGATTAAAGAGTTTCTTTCTTTTACTTCTGGTAATGGTTTCTTTGTATTCATCCAACTTCAATATCGACCTTGTTCTTGTGCTGCTCTAGCTAGCCTTTGATTTCTTCAGTCTTGTTGCTCATCTCTCCTCTGTCTCCTAAGGATTTCTCTTTATTTTTATTATACTAAGATCTACCAGGACATTTATATTTCTTCACGGGTCTCAACTATCGTGATTACCGGATTGTATAGCTGATGTAAAATGCTTCATTGATTATTCAATCCAGTTTCCAAGTGGAGCTGATCAGTTTGGGGAAAAGTCATATATTTTTGAAAATGCTAGACTAGTTTCATAATTTGAGTTCATTCCCCAGTATGGTCGCCAAAAATGTTGATGCTTGAATCTGTTAGGACCAAAACAAAATCCTCATGAAGATGTAAATCCCCTCAAGTTTTTATAGAGGTGGTACTCATCTTTAACTTAATATTTTCTTGGGATTCTAGATATTCAAAATATGGGTCTTTGCAGAAGTCTATCGTGGTAATCAAAGAAATATAAAGGTAGCAAGAAAAATAAAATTAAATGTTTTTGTTTTCTATTTATAGAAAGTTCTTGAGAAAGGACGAGGAACTGAGAACTTTCACACATTAAAGAAAATAATAAAAATTTCCTCACATCCATCATAGTTTAAATTAAATATTTCTGATCACATAAAAATAAAAAGAAGATGATCCACATGCATAAGATAACTTTAACAAAGTGGACACATGGGAAAATCAAATAAATATAATGATAGCTCAATCTCGAATACTTTATACTCAAAACTTAGAGTTACAAAGCACAGTCGAAACTGATCCCTAAATAGCTCTCTTGAAATTTCTAAAAAACATATAGTCTGTTACATATTCTTTGAAGTTTAAATGCATTTGTCTTAAAGACGGGGCTTGGGGCTCTCGCACACCATAAATAAAATATACACAAGAATTAATGTTGTAGAAGGATAATGATGGGAGGTAAAAGAACAATAAGACCTGTAAAGAAGAAAATAATTGAAGTAACTAGATGAAGAAATTGATAAAGAAAGAAAGATGTGATCATCATAAACTTACTATGATGGTCTCTCATTTTTTTACTTGCTTTTTTATGTCCTTTTATTGTATTCATTAACGATTACAAGGACCATATCAATTGTTTCTTTCCCCTTGTTGTTCAATTTTTCGATCGCTTTCTTAAACCATTCTTCAATATATGTTTTCATTGGTTCCACGCTGATGTCATGCCGAATTTCGATGTTGAACTACTCTCCCTCCAGGTCTCGTAAATCAATGGAAATACCATGTAATTCTTCTTCAATGTCCTCTTTTTTCATGGAGTAGTCCACTATCCAATTGTCTATGTCATCCTCATCATATTCAAGTATACAATAGAACTTTTCAACTGATAACCCTTTAAAAACATCAACTTGTTCATCAAACTACTGCTTTGTTAGGAACTATGAGTTGAGGATTAATTTGGGGTCTTGTACTTCATTAGTACTTCCGACTAAGTATATCTTCGTGAAACTCTTGAATAATTCTTCCCTCTTTGATATAGCTTGACTTCATGCTTGAACAATACTATTCAATTTTTTAATCTTTTCTTTCCAACATGTGTTCAATTGTTTTATCTGGCTTGGGGAGGGAAGATCCTCCTCTCTTCTTCTTAGTTACGTCATGTTGGAAACCTTGTTTTCAAAGGGTAGTACAACATCAAGGTAAAAACCTTCTTCATTTTTCAGGTCAACTTGCAAATATTCATGGAAGGCATGTGCCCTTGAACCAAAAGAAATATTTTTTTTTCAAAACTTTCATGCCTCCGTGATCAATGCCATTATTTTCTTAATGTTTCTTTGTACATAACTTCTTCCTGATGTAAGTAGGCTTGAATATAATTTCAATTTATTAGTGGGTGTGGTGGGTCTGACTATTGTTAAAGGAATGGAAAGAAGTGGAAGAGGCATTAAGGAGAATTCCAGTTCCTTGATCCTTTCTTTCAACTTCGTGTTTTTTGCTTCAATACCACCAATGGAGTCATCCAGAGCATCCTTGGTTGCTATGTTAATTTTAGAAATCTAGGAAGGCCGCATATCTCTTAGGTCAACCTATGAATGGGACTTCTCTTTCTTATTATTCACATCATCTTTTTCAATAATCAATTTCTTGGATTCCCTGTCAAATACAATAGTCTGAAAAAAAATGACTCTTTGTCATTGAAGGTGTCATTCTCAATGATTTCCAATGATGAATTCTAATGGATCGTATTTCCCAGCTGATCAATTGTGGGAAACAATTTCTCGATATCCACTTCGAGCTCCATATATTCAAGAGATAATCTATTGATGTCGTTCTTTATACACTGGTCTTCTTCCTCTTGCACAACGCTTTTCCTTTTTTTTCTCAGCGGAAGCTTGTGAGAGCTCTCAATTTTTCTTGGAGGGGGATTCTTTTCTCCTCCATCACCTGAACTACTATTGGTAACCTTTATATATGGGTGGGTCATTGGAGCATTGTTCCAATATGTGGTATTTTTAGGAGTAATAGTTGGGGATTGGGCGCTCTTGTCACTAGGACCCTTTCCTTTCTGCTTGTAAAACTCATTAGTACTAAGTATTATTTCCAAGTGACCAAAATTGTGAGCAAGAGTGCCTAAGTTGTTATCTTCTTCTTCACTCAGAATAGTATGAATAAATGAATTGTTGAATCCTACTACCAACATATGTTCTATGAAAATTTTGTTAGGGTCAAAACCCTTTATATTTTCAACATATTTCAGATTCACATTGTGGAAGTGGTTCTAAAACTCATCGATTTTGTTTATATTCCTGAATGTAAAGTCTTGAATTTTTCAAGGAAAGGGTATGAATTGATTTTTTCATTTCTCATGGAAAAAGTGTAGCCATAAATTATATTTCCTTGCTACTTCTGTGATAAACATTTTATCAAACACATGGCATGGAATAAAAGAGGGATTTTCCTTGGAGCCAAAAATCTTGATAACATTATGATTTTCTATTTTCTCTGACGTCCCCCTTTTATCCAAGAATTTATTTTCCTAGTTGGATATTCTGGGGGTACCTTTACCAAACAATAGTCCTTTGAAAGCTGATACGAAATCATTGTAAACTTCGTAAAAATGCAAAGAAGCCTCATGTCTCCATAACACTTGGTACCATAAGGTAACTGTATCAAGTTCACAATTCACCCTCTTACAGATAGAGAATTTTGGAAATTGACAACAATATGTTATCACAAACACTAAATAAGAATCCATGAATAATTTATTGTCCTTTTTGTACTGTGACAATTGGGAGGAGATTTCAATGGAAACTAGTTTTCCCCAATAGAAAATAGTTTTCTCTTTAACTGTAAAATATAAAATATAAAAAATCATTCAGGAAATGGTGGCGGTGATTTCTTGGCCTGTCAACTTGGTAAACAATCAAGCAATTTTCCGAAAGGGGTTTTTAAATGAGTGGATCCGAATCCTGGTAATGTCTTCTGGGAAATTCACAAGATTCTCTAAGAACTAAGGTAAGAGGTCCAAGCTGTTGTCATTGTTTTTCAGGAAATCCCTACAATCCTCTCCTTTGGAGGTAAGTGTTGGTTCAGAGAGGTTCAACATCTTATGAAATATTTTTGGTGAAAGAGAAATGGGGGAACAATCCTGAATTTGTATGATTTGTTGACTTGGTACATATTTCTCAACGCACCATGAAACTAGTTCCTTGCAGTGGAAAACCTCAGGGACAGATCCTAAGCGAGCAATTCTGGATGTCCAGATCACTTATTTTTTAGTAGAGGGAGATGAATAGTAAGAATATACTATGGACCACTGAAAGTTCTGGCCTTCATGCCCAAAAATATTCAAAGTATCACCGCAGAACTATTGTCGAGCTGTTGCTGCCATAGGTTGATGAGAGAGTTCTTTTAACCAGACAATACTTGAAATTAACTCTTGAGAGAGATATCAATATTATAATATTTGGAAAATCACGCTTTAATGCAGTTTAATGAGAAATCTCATCGATCCGTTCGCTTATTAAATAAGATATTTATGGAACCTGCATGATGCATTATTAGCATTAAACCATACTAAATGCGTATTATGAAAATTGCGAAGGTGGCGGGGATGGACGAGAGAAATTAGGATTTGGGAATTTTTGTGAACCCGCCAACCCGGGAACTCATGAACCTATGGTTGTGAATGATAAACAATAGGATAAGTATTGCACTACGATCGATCGGACTCAACGTAGGAGAACAAAGATACTTAGGAGCTTGGTACCTACGACAAGTCTGACGGTCATAATGTAGATCACAGATCTTTGGGTGAAAAATGGATATCACGGAACTTGGAATATGAAATATTGAACCCATGAACCTGCGGTTGCAAAAACAATTAAGTACATAATGAAATGATGGTCGATCAAACTCATTATATGGGAGTATGTATGGAGGTGAAGATCCGCGACTCGCCAACCAACGAACCCGCTGTTTTTGAGAAACAACTAAGTATAGTAACTAGAAATGGAAAAGAGAAGGGCTAAAATAAAAGGGGAATGGGGATAGGTATAGAAGAGGGAAAATAAATGGAAAAAAAAAAGTTGGGAAAATAGAAAAGGGGAGGGAAATATTGGAAGCAAGAATGGATCTCAACAGAGGAAAATATTCATCATCTTCTTTACTGCCTTGAAAATCCTCACTTGGAAGAAAATCTTCATCTTTCTCTTTACTCCCTTGAAAATCTTCACTTGGAGGAAAATCATCATCATATTCTTTACTGCCTTGAAAATCCTCACTTGGAGGGAACTCTTCATCATCCCCATCGGTACCTTCAAAATCCTCACTTGGAGGAAAATATTCATCATCATCAGTAGTACCTTGGAAATCCTCACTTGGAGGAAAATATTTATCATAATTTTTACCATATTCCTCCCCTTCATCATTGGTGCCTTCAAATTCTTCAGAATTAGGACTTTCTCGATAAATATGCTCAATAACATTGCTTGCACTATGATCAAACTTCTCATTAGGTGAAACATATGATTCCTCACTTACATTAGAAGTATTCCCACCACATTTCTCAGTCTCGAAACATGAGGCATGTGAACAAGATGTTGATGCTCCAGAAATAAAATCCTCTCTATCTGATGAAGCAATCATTACTCACTACAAACACAAAATGGTGCAAATTTCCACCCTCCCTATGGAATTCTTATAGCTTGTGGAACAAACATTTCTCTCCAAATTTTCCCCAAAAATTCTCCCCCAATTTTTGCCTCTCAAAATTTCCCTCCAAATGTTTTCCAAAATGTTTTCCCCCAAAATTTCCCTCCAAATATTCCCCAAGATTTTTTCCCTCCAAATTTTTCCAAAAACTCCCCTGTTGAATTTTCTCTCCCAATTTTCCCCAAACATTTTTCCCTAAAGCTTCCTCTTTAATATTTTACCTTCAATACTAAAAAAATCTTACTCTATTAATTCATCATAAATTAATTAATTACATTATGTTTTATCTTTTTTAATTTATCCCACATTGATTAAACGCAGAGATAGTTTATACAATATTTGATATATATACATAATATTCTTCTATTTTATTTATCCCATATGCACTAAACAAACTAACAAGTGGTATAATACTTGGTATATACACACACTCCCTGTTGGTTTTTTACATCACATCAACTATTGAACAATGTTTGTTGAATATTTTCGAGCAATTGGGCAATGCTCGTTAAATACTTTGAAGAAATCTACAAGGGAGAAATATCAAGGGAATTCAACAAGGAGAGACTAATTATTTCAAAGGTTAGTTATTTTTTTAATTTTATATGTAAAAGGAAAAAAACGAATTAAGCTTTTTATCTATGCAAAACATTGAAAACCTTAAATTTCATGTGATTTTTTATATTTTTTGGGAAATAGATCATGAATTTTCAACTTTTTATATATTTTGAAAGAAGTTTTAGCAAATTTTATCACATTTTAAGTTTAAAAAGTGACAAAACCCCCTAAATTTACTATACTTCAAGCCTAAATGTTTTTTAAAAACTTTAAAATATTACCATTTTACTCTTAAAAGTTTATTTTTATTTTTACATTTTTAAGGGTTTTTTGCTTTTCAGATAGAAGGACGATGTGGGGCATCGCCCCTAGCACTGTGGGACCATGTCCATGATTGAACTTGGCCATGGGAGCATCGAGGAATTGGTTGACCAACAAGCCAAAACATACAAAACCCCATTATATATATATATATATATATATATATATATATATATATATATATATATATATATATATATATATATATATATATATATATATA
>ML776734.1:2510316-2533550 GCA_009831015.1 Picea engelmannii
GATCGCACCCGGCCTGAGCCACACCAACCCTTAACATGGTTGGATTTTTTGTCCCCGCAGGTTTCGAACCGATGACTTTAACATCACGGAGTGGCTTAACAACACACTCCGTCACCGACTGTCCTACACCTCGGGGACAAAATTTTTGTGTATGTTTTCTTTATCTAAAAGTATTTTTTATTTTTAGTTGTCTTTTTTTTTTTAATGTTTTTTATATGTGTAATTATTTTGTTTTTATTTTTTTAATGTGTTTTTTTGTATTTTGTTTTTAAAGAGTTTTGGGTTTTGATTTTGTGATATGATTTTTGCTTTAGTATTTTTTTTGTGTGTTTTTTTTTAATTTTGTGTCTTAGAAAAAATAAGTTTTAAGATAATTTTAATTTAACTTTAGTTTTTTTCAATGAAAAACATATATTTTATTTTTTCCTTAAATAATTTGTGTTTTGTATTTTTTATGTAGGACTAATGGCATGAAACAAAATCTTTGTGAATATATGTGGAACAAGACCTGCAGTAATGGCATCCAAAAGCCTAGTTAGAACCTCCATGAATGTTAGGCAACAAAATGCTAGCCCAAAAAATGAACTCACAAGAGAAATGAAGAATGTTAGAGAGAGGAAAATTGTCAATGGTGAGAGTAGAATGGAGCATTCTTGATATCTTAAAGACAAACAAGCCGCCAATGGAGAACACATAATTTTGTATTGTGTTGAATTTGAACATGTCCAAGGAAGCTATCATTCACTTGGAATGTTACACGATATATGTTTGGTGCCAGGAACATATATTATTATGCACTCGTTAAACAATCAAAGACATATCTCAAGATTAGATATTTTTTGAATATGAACAATTATAAAAAGAAAGAAAATTTCACAAATATATGTGTAATGATTGTGACAGACATTGAAATGGTCAATGTAAGTTTTCTTCTTATTATTTTTCTAGCATGTATTATTATAAGTTTCATGATAATTGTTAAATCTTATTTAACAATGAAAATGACATGTTTTATTTTTATAGGATTTTGCTAGACAAGTTTCATAGATGTTAGTGGGGATTTATTCTACAGAGAGAAATATCATGGCAGTCATCAATTCCTTTCATATCGATAAGGCACATGAAGGAAGGAAAAAGAAGAAAAGAGTAACAAAAGTTTAAGTTGTAGGAGAAAATAGAGAACAACAATAAAGAAGAAATACAAGTCATCATTCTAGAAAGGATAAAAGGGTTACATTTGAAGATATAGAAAATCCAGATGAAGATTTCGCTGAGATTAATTCCAATGAGGTTAGCTCTGTTCTTCAAAAGAACACTAAACAACATAAGCACAAAAGAGGTATGGCCAGTGATGATTTCATTCCTGGTGATTATGAAGAGATTATTGAGTTAGATGAAACTCATATAAATCGTAAAAAGAGGAAATCAAAGGTTGTTGATGAAGAAGAATTGATAGTTACCTATGAATATCATGATGGAAGTCCTAAAGATAACAGAGAAATAATAACACCAAGTGTTGATCTAGAAGATGATATTATCAAAACAATGCAAAATACCATTCGAGATCGACTAAGGAGGAACAAATTAGTTTATTAGGGCCATACATTTCTATTTAATGTGAAAAAGATATATAAACTCACAGAAGGCCATAAAAATACCAAATTAGAAAACCACATCAGTTGCATACCCAAAACTTGAAAGCATTGATTAGGCACAATCCATATGCACATGTGGTTCACTACTTAGTTCTTGTTGACCCAATGGAAGTTGCTACCAAAGATGCATTTGATAGGTCATTATTATTTGAGTATAATATTATGTGATTGGAGGAAATCATTCTGTAGAGGCTAGAGGATATTTTATGAAAGAGTATCCCAATAACCCTCTCTTTGAGATAGTCATATGTGTAATTTATGTTGGTTTAACATATGGAGAAGAAAAGTTACTGGCATGGGATCATACCATAGATAATGAGTACAGTATGTCCATGAATTTCATTCAAAGAGTGAGATTTATCCATAATGAGTTTTTTGTAATATGTGGTGGGGATAGATCAAACATTGATGCAAATTTTAGGAAGGAATGTTGTATGGAAATAGGCTTCCCTATTGATGAGGAAAGTGTAAAATTAAAAAATTGCAAAGGAAGTGATGCATTCAGAGATGTGGATAGCTATTTCCATTTGGAATTTAAAACTAGACAAATATGAGATTTGGTAGATGATATCTTCAACCTATGGGAAAATATTGGTATAGAAAATCAGAAGGTTAGGAAGTCTAAACCCTTAGTAGGTAGCACAAGTAATACAAGTCCTGAAATCAAAACCTTTCAAATGATATGACTATAATTCCTTGGAGAACGATGCAAGGAGTGAAGGATGAGAAAATTGTCATAGCTATATTATCACTTGTAAGGTCAGGTGAATTATCAATGGAGAAAATGTGTGATGAATTAAAAAAGTAAGTCTGTTGAGTTATTTCTTATTTATGTTATGATTTAAAAATTAATTGTTCCTATATAACATAAGAATGTATTTTATTCTATATATTATTATAACATCAACTCTTTTTTTGATTTAGTCACAAGTTTTATATGAGAGTACAATAGGAAATGGTTAATATGTTGAATGAGCAGAGTTGGGATGATGTTACACTCAACTATCCATATGCAATCTCTTCAACATCATTGAGTCAATTTTTTGTTGCATTAAAAAATGTATGTTGATTTATTACATTCATTTGATTCTTTTGTAGGTTAATTTATTTCGATTTTATTAGTTATAGATATATAATTATATGTTTGGTTAACTCTCCAAGTTTTCGAATGTCCAACTAAGAGCTGAGGTCCCTTATTTATACAAATTTGAGCAGTTTTCCGGTAAGAGTATAAGGGCAACTGTCGGTTAAAAGTAATTCCGAAAATTCTAGATGGGGCAGCTGGTGGACGCCAGCTGTTATCTCGTCCCTTAGAGGCTCGGCCATATGGGGACCCATCATAGCTTTTACGGAAGACTCAATCTTAAAATATTCTACTTTATCTATGTAATGACCAAAAGATACAAGGTGGAGTGCACGGCACCCACGAACCGTTGGGACACCACTGTCGGCCCGATAGACATGAATAATTACAATTTTATTAAAGAAGAGGAAAATAGGGTCCATCATGCTTCCATACGATTAACACTATTATGCTCTTCAACTGAATCCAGGGAATCGACATCACTATCATACAGATGGCTAGCAGGAGGTGATATATCATCATCAGCAAAAGGAGGGAGTCCACTGAAAGATTCGTAAAATGGTGACCCCATCATACCAGGCACTAATTCATCTTGAGGAATGCAAGTTCTGCCATAGTAATTAGACTTGATATAATATTGACGATTTTGACTGGTACTTGCAGCTTCCATGAGATCACTGGTTTCAAAAGTGAGATCAAAGACGAACCATGCTTCATACTGTGCTGCTTCACATATTTCAGCATGGAACCAAATCTTGAAGGCATCCCTGTTAGTTTGGTTAAAGAAATCCAAATCTCTGGGACAAAACTGCCACATTAGTAAATATAACCATCCTGACCATGAATAATAAAATTCCTTAAAATTATCACACTCAAATGTTATCCAAATACTGCCATCATGTTTCACCTGGTGCATAATTTTACAATAGTCTTGATAAGTTAAGTAAGGGCTGAACAGACTAATGTGAACTTGTCCTTGATTTGGACCACCAGTCATGATACCTCTGAACAAATATCTTTGTTCCCTGAAGTAAGCTCCATAAGAGATTAAGCCACTGGTCATATTTAACCATTCTTGCAAAATATTTGTACATGCAGGACTATTCTTAATACAACATGCTAAGCACTCAAAGCAAAGACAATATGTACAATGTTCACAAACCAGGATCCATTTGAATCCTGGAGGAGCTTCTCTGGATATGGMATTTATTRAGGAGGTTRCCATATTAAATTCTTGTAAAGTTTTATTGMAGGAGAAGCTTCTCTTGTTMACAGGTCTGCAAGGCAATTCTCTTTCCCTGGTTTATATTCTATGTCGAAATCATACCCATCTAACCAGAGACTCCAGCGCAGTACCCTGTTATTTCCCTGTTCCAGTAATCTGCGATTAGTTAACATCCCTTTCATGTGTTTTAGATTTGTCCTAACAATAAAATGTACTGGCTTTAAAAACAATCTATATTTTTTGATGCCATTCTTTACTTCTAGGATCTCTTTATGAGATGAGGGATATCTAGATTCTGTATCACTGAAACAGCCTGAAGTGTACATACACACTTCCTCTAATTTTGGTCCATTTTTCTGCATTAATACTCCTGCCCATGTTTCTTCAGAGGCATCTGTTTCAAGGATTAATTTCATGGAATATCAGGGAGATGCAGACTGGGAAGGTTCTGGACCTTTTGTTTTATGATTTGGACAGCCTGTGTCATTTTATGATTCCATGGTAGGGTCTTACCTATTCTCCTTTGAAGGATGCGAACATCCTGAGCTTGATTTTCATAAAATTGGCGAATATAATTAAGACACCCTAGGAATCTTTGGAGTTGCTTGGTGTCCAAAATTTCATCTGGAAACTCTGTTAGTTTCTTCAGAACATGATCCTGTAACTCCACAYKTCCTTGAGAGAGAATCATGCCAAGATATTCAATCTTTGTTTGAATCCAACAGAGTTTGGGTTTGCTTAAAACAAGGCCATGCTTATAAAGCAAATCATAAACAGCTTCTAAATGATGTACATGCTGTTTAATATCTACAGAGCACACTAATAAATCATCTATGTACACAATGACAAAAGGGAGGTGCCGGAAAATATCATCCATGCGCTTTTGGAATTCAGAGGGTGCATTCTTTAAACCAAATGGCATTACTCGCCATTGATACTGTCCTTGTGGCACCACAAAACCTGTCTTATATCTGTCAGCTGGGAGAATGCCTATCTGCCAAAATCCACTTTTTAGATCAAACTTACTAAAGACATTACACAAGAAGAATATAGCTGGAGTACCTGAAATCTTCAAAAGTTATATTCAAAATCTAAGATTGAAATTGAAAGAAGGCGACGTCTTCAAACTGTTGAGTTTGATGACACCCTTGATCACTATATTTGGAATGAGATTGACACTATTCAATATAAAGTGATATTAGGGGATTGTGAAAAAATTGAAAATCTTGTTCCTAAAAAGGAATACTCCCCAGTTATTGCAGATATCCCTCATGGTTATAATATCCAAAACATTGAATATGATAATGAACCTTATACTTACCAAGCTTTCATTAAAGTGGTTATGGGATTTCTGGAAGTCACAACATCACCATTTTGGATATTTCTGCTTTTTCATTCAAACATACAACAATGATTAGTACAATCAAGTTTCAAGGGAAAAGAAAAGACAAGGATGCAACGTTATTGGTAAGATATTGAAATTGTATGTTTAGCAATTAAGATTATAAATATTTTTTATTAATTCATAAGTTAATATAATTTGTACTTATTTATGTTCCATGCAAAAACCTAATATTCATTACTCCAATAGTGAACCATTTAAATGTGATATTGAAAGTATACATCACGCAAGATGGACAAAGATGATACTTATGATTCTATTATTTACAATGTAAAGGATGGAAAGAAGCGTAGCAGTTTATTGGTTTACAATGTTGTGGCTAGAAAGCTAACATATGAGGAAAAGGATTTCAAAGGAGAGATCATTAACATTTATCAAAAGCAACAAACACTAACTAATTATCTTATAGATACATTTTTCAAATGAAGGAAATTGGGTTTTGGATTTGTTCTGAGGTTTATGTAAGATTTATGATATAACATTTATGAAATCTTACTTCACTTTTTATTATTTTTAATTTATGTTGTTTTACATTATTTTATTTAATTATTTATTTTTTATTTGGTGATTAGGTACAAAATTAGCACGCTGCTTACAAAAATGAAGGAATTGAATAGCCATTGAAAGTGACACAGTGCAATGCGGTTTTATTCAACAAAGAATTAATGTTATTCGAGATCTTCCAGATGAAATGCAAGGAATTGTCTTGAGGAAAGGAGATTTTAATTACTCGAAGGTGGAAAGAATATCATAGGAACCTCAAGTATCATTACGAGGTGTACTTGAAAAATATCACTTTGGAGAACTTGTGGATATCAATAACTCAATGTAAGAGCGACATGAGCCAAATCAACCAAATGAGCCAATGGAAACACAAAATGATATCCAAGAAAACTATGATGTGTTTGTTGAGAATGATGAATTTGAGATATATCACATTGTCGATTAGTTTTAGGATGCCCTTGAAGACAATGTTGAATTTTGCAAATTTTTTATGAGTTATAATTGTAATGTTTTGACTTTTAGATTTTAAAATAAGAATAAATATGCATCTATTGTTGTTTTATGATGAATATGTTTATTTTATTTTATTTTTACTTTACTTTTTATGTGATTGAATATGCTATTGAAAATGACATTAGATATTGTCAAGTTTTTATTGTAAATCTATAAAAATGTAAAAAAAGGTGTTTATTTGTATTATTTTTTCCATTTTTTTGTTCAATTTTGTCCATAAAAACGCTTTATTTGACAAGTTATTTATAGTGGAAAGCTTCGAAAATGTATAGGTTTTTTTGTTATAAATTGCTTTGAAATGTATATAGTTTTTCTAAATATTTAACAATAGTGTTATTTAGCTACAATTATTTGTTATGTATTGAAGAAAAAATAAAAAAGTGTGTTCAAAATACAATTTTACACTATATTGAAAAACTATGGCACCATGAATTAAATAATGAGACATAATTGTATGAAAAATCTTAATTTCAAAAACATAAATAATATATAATTTTTTTATAATATTTTTAGCATCAATAAAAATCATAAAAAAAGAACATTGGTAAACAATAATAAAAAAATGATTTAGGAAAATTTGAAAATAGTTAAAAAAAAAAAAAAAATTAGAAACAAAATGTGGATCAGTTATAAATAAGAAAATTTAAAATATAAAAAAACTACCTCAAAATGAAAAGGGGTGCTACCGATAGCACCATTTTTCAAAACATGGTAAAAAATGGAACCCTTGAAAAAACAAGAACCAGGCAAAGTTCTCATTAAGTTGATAATATTGATATATCATGGAGGGGAAAGTATTGTTCCATTTAAGATACCCACCCTGCTGGGTTGGAAACATCAAATTTATGCATGTCAACTTTGGGAATCTTATTCCAAGAGTGTGTAGAACCCTAAGGGTAGTGGGACGACTGAACATGCATATACTGGGAAGATTGTGGATCAGCGGGGTTGTGCTCAACATGCTTACCCTTGAGGAGTTGCATCATATTCTCAAGTTGTTTGGTTATGGAATATTTGAATTCATTGTTCATGGAGATACATTTCTCCTTTAGAAATGATGTCCTAGAGTCCATGTCTTCATGGCTCTGAGAGCGAGTGGTAGGCACGGTGGAGGATTGGGTAGTAGTTGAGGTTTTGGAATGAATCTGGGCCAATTTTTTTTATAAGTACCAGGGTGATCATGACAAAGAGAGGAATCCAATGGGATAGGAGTCAAATAATTGTGTCCTGTAAAGGGTTGGGTCCAAGGGTGAAAAAAGGATTAAAAGTGAAGGGTACCCTTGCGATCAGAATGAAGAGAGGAATCCAATGGAATAGGTCACAAATAAGGGTGTGGCTTGGCACCATAATTTTTTTTGACTATTGCAAAGTTATACTCTTCCCTGAATATGTCTGCACTGGCATAATTTCCAAATTCACAATAATAAAAAATGTCGGCAAGGAGTGTTTATGCAGCGAAAAATTTAGCAGGGGCCATGTTGCACCATAATAGATCAATTGTTGTCATCCCAAGGGTTAGGGTTTGCAATGTGTCTATAGGAAAGGTTTTTCCCTATTGTATATCTCTCTTATATATGTGCGGGGTAGAATAGTAGTACTCGGCCCAATATCTAAGGGCACCAACTAAGGAGGCTAGACCATACCTTTAGAAGTACTACCCGATTACCTAGGTACAAGAGAGTATCTTCCCGAGTGCTGTTCTCAGTGAAAATATAGTAGTTAGGCGATCGATCGATTTATATACATAGGGCTTCAAGATATCTAGGTCGATCTGTATACAAGTGTTTTCTGATGCGCCACCACTCGAAGGGGTACCAACATGAGTTACAAGGGTGGCAAACAATGTGAGATTAAGTACCACTTATAGTTCCTATGTGTATGAGTCCCCGAGTGTGGTTTTATGTTTGGAATGACATATCTTTTTAGCTTAAAGGTGTCAGAATACATCTCTACCGTGAAAAAACAATTACCCCACAAGTTCTGCCTAGGAAGGAGCTCCGATACCACTTGCAATATACCAGATGAATAATAATATGCAGAACATAAATATTTAGTAAGAAATAATGGAGCAATAAGAATATGGATAGAACAATACCAAAATAACACCAAAAATAACACCTTTATTAAATAGTTCACTTTCCACTTCGAGGGGGAAATATCCAATAGAGTAGAGCTCTATTACAATAATGTCCAAGACAAAAATATCCAATACGTCCGACTCTTATTTATACCAATTCTACCTTCTAAGGATACTTCTAGAGAAAGATATTTCTAGAAGAAAAAAATTCTATTAGGTCTTCTTACATTGACTTATTCTCCTTTATTTATTAGGCCTTATTAACTTGTCGACCATTATTACATGGAAAACATATCTACTAACTAATGATACATGAAAAGTGTTGGTTGTGGAGCCTGATTATCTTCCTGATTCAGAGGTCCTTACTTTCAGCCGTGTTTATACCCCATGAAGTATTTACACCCCAGAAGTATGTACACTCTTCCACGCGGGGGAGTGCAGAGGGGGGGTACCCCCTCTACGGGGTCCAGGGGGTCCATCCCCCCGGTTGGGGGGTTTGGGGGCAAGAGGGCCCCCAGCGGGGGTTCGGGGGCGAAGCCCCCGAAGCAAAAATTTCCTTATAAAAGTATATTATAATTTCATTGTAAATCTGGACCGTTCATTATAAGGTCACAGATCTAACGATAGAGATTATGTTAGGGTTTTTTACCCTAGAAGGCAACCCTCTTTTATGAGGGAAATGTATCACGGCTATGATTGATGGTGAATATTGTATTCTGAGAGAGGAGACTGTGAGAGAAAGAATAGGAAGTTACAATGGTTTTGCTATAGGTTGTATCCATTCATTTGCTGGATAATAATAAAGGAAGGACCTGGCAATTTCTCTGGTGGACGTAGCCCACACTGGGTGAACCACGTAAATCTGTGTCTCTCTTGTATTGTGTGTCTTATGTGTTTTGTTTCTGCATTTGTTTTATTTTATTGCTCCGCGGTCCTATTTTTCTAACAAAAAGGGGTTAGGATTGGATCCTAATAGATGAAAACATGAATCTTTTCATCCAACTTATTTCTTCAATCATTGAAAATATGAGCCAAGGAAATATATACAAACACATGAAGGTGGCGGATTGAAGGACTCATTCAACACCATATCTCAACTATATTCACTCAAGGAATAACTCGAGTTGATATGCGATTGAGCAGATAGTTTTAACAATATATCTTCAAACTAGAAGTGAGGAGGCAACTACTTGTCCTACAAAATACATCTAGACATTTTGACTAATGACTAATTATTGCGTCTTGTGACACCATTTTTCTAAGTTGTGTGAGAAATCGATCGTTATGATTCAATACTAGATTGAACCATGTATTCTTCAAATGGTCAATTGACATACTAGCATTATCTGATATTAGACATTTGATGGGTCGACCACATTTCTTTTCACCAAAGGATCTGAATTCTTTGAACTTTTCAAAGAAAGGATTATTATTCTTAAAAAAATAGGCCCAAGTGAAACGAGTGAGATCATCAATGAAATTCAAGATATACCTTGGACCTATGAGGGAAGATAAATTGATGCAATAGATATAACTATGAGCTAGATTCAGGAGTTTTGTTTCTTTCAACACTTTGCGAGAGTCAAAAGGTGCTTCATGATTCTTTCCAAGAACATATCCTTTATGAGATCCTTCAGGGGGAAAACCTTTAATTATACCAATAACCATTTTCTGAGTTTCATTGACTATAGACTTCAAGAATTAAGGTGTTTGATTTGTTCATTCCAATTTTTACTTTGATCATCACTGTGAGAAACAAGAGCTATCAGTTCAACATCGAGTCAAGTCAGTCACATAATTTATATAGGTTGTGCTTTGGTTCAAGAAACCATCGAGTGAAAATTGACTAACCTTTCTTAAAATCTCAAAAAAAAAAGCGATATGGCCAAAACTCCACTATCTTACATGTTTGCATTAACTAAGGAAGAGACAACAAATTGGAACTCAGATTTGACACATGATAAATGTAAAAAATTATCCCATGTCGAAAAGAAACATCACCCTAACTAGAAATATCGAGAACAAACTCATCAACAACATAAATATTCCTTTCCTCATCTTCATTCAGGGACGTGAACAAGGAAGCATCCTTAGCCATATGATAAGTGCACCTAAAGTCAACTACACATTCATTCTACGCAGAATGAGATAGAAAGGCTTGAGAAGTTCTGACTTGGAAGGTGACATTATCACCGGGTCGACGAACAACAGACACGTCTCCTTCAAGGTGTTTGTTGGACATACATTTTGGATATAGTTTCAAGAAAATCCTAAGTGTGGAGGAGATGCACAATAGCATAAGAAATAAGAGAAGGGAGTAGCGGAGTGCACAATAAAGGAACATTTAACATTGAAGTGCATAGTAAAAACATATTTGGTGGAGAATAAAGAAAGAGAATATATAAATAAAATAAAGTAGGAAAATAAAGAAGATGAAAAGGAAGGACAACAATTCTACATGCAAAATTAAAAAGAAAAGAAAAATTAGGAAGAACAACAATCGAGAATGAAAAAGAGGCATGCATATGAAAAAGTAGGAAAAACACACCCAAGCAAAGAGTCAACATGAGTTGTAATGAGTCATAATGATTTGTAATACGGTTTTTGGGATAAGCAAGTAGGGTTTTGGGGATAAGCCGGTAGGGTTTTGAGCCCTAAATCTTAGGTATAAATATGTAATGGGTCATGTAGAATAGTTTTTTGACACTGAGCGAAGATAGGAAGTTGAAGGCCATAAGTTATTGTTGTGGAGAGGATACACTAACAATGAGAGAGAGTCCATGTCTGATTTTTTAGGGAGAGTTTTGCAGAGAGAGAGGATATCACTGCAGAGTGGCTAGGAAATATGGAGAGAGATATCATGATACATCTATTGTAATTGCAGTGCGCAAGCCTAGGGTGATTACAAAAAGAATAATAAAAAATCTAGCCATTTTGGACGTAGCCGAAAGTTGGGTGAACCATAATAACTCTGTGTCTTTATGTGTTTGAGTCATGTGATTGTTTATGAATAGTAGGTTTATGCATGTTAAACTAGATATGTTTATTATATGATCATTGCACAATAGTTATGGAAGTTATAGTGAATATGTTATGTTGTAATATGCATCACAATGGTACTGCATAAAATCAATTACTAAATAACCAAGGAATAATAAACATAGGACAATGCACACATAATAGATAAGTAAGAATGAATATTAGGATCATCTCCCATCCCCTCGTTCCTGTAGAAACTTGGTTCATGTTTCCCCAATATATGCCTCAGGTGAGACTTCAATTGCATGCAGGTGATGCCAAAATGGTCAGTGTATGAAGGGTTTTATTGGTTACATAACTTGAACCTAGGGTCTTACAACCACATGCGAAAAGATGGTTCCGTTTTCAGGGCCTATAATATGTGATTGAGGGAATGTTTTAGAGGCCGAATAAGAAAGAGATATCAGAATGGATAAAAGGGAAGGAACACGAATTTTCTCAAAAAGAGAATATAAACCCTCATATGAGAGATGATGAATGGATGCAAAGGTATGTGTACACAGAGATGCATGCGATTTTCTTTGGTGAATTTATGATTATTTTGACCAAGTGGTTACAAATATTAATGGAGAATACTAGAAGGTACCGAACTGTAACACTGAGAAAATGGACTCTTGAGTTGGTAAGGTAGTTGAATTCTGTAAGTAATAATCTCATGCAGTTGATTGTTGGTTGGAAAGTATATTGGGAGGTTATAGTACATAATTTGTAGTGGATTGTACCCATTCATAAAGTTTTATATAGAGGGATTTATTCAAATCTTTGTACGAAAGGTTCATGAAATCATTAGGTATGTGGATAAATATGTTGTTTTGTGAGAAGTGCGTGATGACAATGGAGTCTGATTTCTAAGGGGATTCACGCACATAGGGGAATTGGGGGATGACAAGAGGATAGTTTGAAGGTAGGAACCAATGAAGGAATAAATGAAGAAGGAAGGGAGGGACTTAGAATGAAGGTCACCAAAGAGGTTGTATAAGAAGTTACAAGAGGCAAAAGATTGGGGATGAGAAAGGAGAGTCACACAGTGAGCCTGATGGAAGAGAACCATGCACAATCATCCATATCATAGAAATATCGTACGTATAAGGGGAGGAAAATAATTCTCATTTTAGTGCTATAATAGAAGAGTTAGTAAGTCCTACTCATATTGGATCCTATTTCAATTCCATGACCCTATGTGTGTCACCTAGAGAAAGAATAACATTCGAGGATTTGTGAAAAAAACTTATACTTAGCAATGGAAGACAGAGTAGCAGTAGCCAGAGAAGTGGAAGCAGTGCAATGAGTCATAGTCAACCAACGTCTCCTAGGGGAGGTACTACACAAACTAACATGGCAGGGGTAGACAAAACACTCAGAATGCTTGAATTCCAGGGAGTTGGGTCAGAGGATCCAAAGAAACATCTATTAGTATGTGAAACAATTTGGGTTGTGAAGAATGTCCAAGATGAGGCCATAAAGATTGCACAGTTGGAAACAAAATTTAGGGGTTGTGCACTAGTATAGTACATGGAATTGTAGAGTACCACACATACAGGACAAGAAAGGATTGTAATAGAGATTAGACAAGCATTTTTGAAAGAGTTCAAGAAGCTAAAGTATGAATCGCAGTACATTAAAGAGTTGAAGAAAATCAAACATGTGACAAATGAATCAGTTTGAGATTATGGTCAATGTTTTAAGGACCTGATGGGTAGATTAACATTCTATATCCCTAATAAAAAAAATTAAGAATGGTTTATTCCAGGATTAATACCACACATTCATGAGTCATTGATTCAACATAAGATTGCATCGAAGCTTGAATCTTTTGATATTGCAATGAAATCGGAAGCATCCACTCTAGGATACAGTGGAGGGTTGGCACAAGTAAAGACACAACTAGTTGCCTTGAAAATTCAATTGGAAGAACTTAAAAAAGGGAAGGATAAGTAGGAACAAGTTTGGTTTACCAAATGTAGGACAAAAGGCCACCATAAGGAATAAATCCACCATAAGGAAGAATGCCCAACATTTGCACAATATTTGGTGATTGGAGCACTGAATCCATTTCCAGAAGGGGGATATTGTGAAATATGTAAGAAATGAGGACATCAAGTGACTAAGTGTCCATTACTACAAAAATACCAGGGTACCCAAAGAAACCTATTTTTCAACATTTTCAAATCAGTAGGGAACAAAAAGAAGGATTGTCGTGCCTTTGATTTGATGAGAGAGCGCACTTTAGACATGTATAGGATTCAGGAGGAGAATGGTTCAACACGAGGTGGTACAAAATATAATAATCAGAGAGGCTTTAACTTAGGAAGAAAAGGAAAGTTCGACAGAGGTCAAGGCAGAGAAAAGTTTGGCAATGGAGGTAGAGGACTGATAATATTTTACAATTGTAATCAACCAGGAAACTTATCTCATGATTTCTCAAATCTGTGTACAACCTGCAATATTGTAGAGAAACAGATCATGCAAAAAAAGGTTGTCCTTAAATACTCCTGAAATGGAAGGAAAGAGGGAATTAGAACCAGAACCAAAATCATAATGTACAAAAGATATCAGTTGAGAAACACAACGAAGGACCTAGAATAGCAATTGTTGCGTGCAGAGGAACTAGAATAGGGGTTGATGCGAGAAATGGAGGGAAGCATCCTAAGCAATGGGTAAGGAAATAGTAGGACTTATGCCAAAATTTGATCCTCGACAAGAAAAGGAGATGTATGAGAGGGAAATAAAATAGATCCTAGCACTAGACTAGGTAGCATAAACATCATCTGCGCCTCCTCACTATGATTGTACTATTCTAGAAAATCCACTTGAGAAGGTAAGTACTCTAAGGGAGTTCTTGTGAAGTTGCATAGAATTGATGAAAGATGAAACTGTATTGAATGCATTATGTGAAATGATTGATAGTCACATGCAAGAAAGGAAGATTCCTATCACACAAAGGGTAGTGAATCACGTACTATGTAAAAAAAGAACCAAGGGAGAATTCAGATTAAGTGCAGAGATTGGGGAATATGATGTGGATAATGTTATTTTAGAATTGGGTTTGGATGTAATTGTGTTACAAAAAAAGACATGGGAAGTGATGGGGAAAACCAAGTTGATTTGGTCTCCTGTCTACATAATACTAGAAAACTAACACAAGATAGTACCAATTGGTCGATTGGCAGGAGTAGCTATGAATATAGATGGACTTACTAGTGTGGCATATTTTGAATTCATTGAGATCATGGATGATAGTAATTCATATACAACATTGATGGGACTTGAATGAGACTTTTCTAATAAAGTGTTCATTAATATGAAGAGGAGGGAGATGATATTTGAGGTAGGAGACTTGAAGTTTACTGCACCATTGGACTCGACATAAGGAAATAGGTATATAGGGTCAACGAGAGGGAAAAAAATTGAAAACTTGTATAATATGACTACGTGGATGGATGATAATGCTAACCCCACTTCACATGGTGCACTAATCTGGATAAGCATTAGCTCATGTGCATCGAACACAGAGGAAGGTTTGGAACATTGGAAGTAGAGGATGCATGAACTATGAACTAAACGATGTGCATGCATAAATCGATCATTACACTGTATTGGAAGGGCGTTATGTGATCCACCGAGGTCTGATGGATTAACCGATATAAGTTGGTTTATAAAGGAATTTTAGTTGTAGGTACTGAAACAAAAAAATATTGTTGGCACTAGATGCTGTTCTGAAAGCCACTCCAGCTAGGTGGTGGGTTGCACACACAGAGGGAATGGAAGATTGGTCGCAATGTTGAAGACTAATGCAAGTGAGATTTGGTACCGAGCTAGAGAATATTGTGTAGAAGTATACAGGGATAAGGGACCTAGCATGCCATGTTGAGAAGTGCAAAACCATATGGAGTTTAGTACCAAAGAAGGAATGGACGCACAAGTTTATACATACATTGGATAATATTCCTAAGAACTAGTACTTGGAATTGGAAATGCATAGAGAATAAAACTGGGATGATATGATTCAAAGGTTTAAGGTAACATTTACTTTTGAACATGAATATCCATTAGTATATGCTTCAAACCAAGATATTTTCATAAGAAGGACCGATGGAGGTGGTACTTGTATGCAGTGTGGACAGAGATTCTATGACTGTCCATGAATTACTGGAGTGTTAAAATGTTTCTAAAGAAGAACATGATGAGGAAGATCCAAGGAATGTGAAAGTACCTGAAACTTATGGGGAACACAAAGTATAAGGGCCATAGATTGAATATGTTGTGTACAAACAACCAATAAAGTCATGGAAGGTAAATATTGGTACCACAAGGAATCCAAAGTTTGAGAAAATAGGATATTATTGGAATGATGAAACAATGGAGAAGATTGCATATTTACTACATGCATATCAAGATCTATTCCCAGCTACATGCTCAGAAATGAAGGGGATATCTGGTGAGTGAGGAGAGATGAATATCCTTTTGAAACCAAATGCTATCCAGTGTGACAAAGACCCAACAAGCTAAATAATAAGTATAAAGAGAAGGTAAAATAAAACATTGACAAGATATTAGCAGTAGGGATCACTGAAACAGTGATGGAATCAGAATGGATAAGTCCAATGGTAGTGGAAGATAATAAAATATGAGGAGTCAATATTTGCGTAGATGTGAGGAAGTTGAATGATTCATATTTGCATGATCCATTTCCAACACCATTCACAGATGAAATGCTAGAGAATGTAGGAGGGAATGAGACCTATTCTTTCAGAGATGTCTTCTCAGGGTACCATCAAATAAAGATTGAGTAGGAATATAGGTACAAGACTAATTTTGAAACAAAGTGGGGAAGCTATGAGTACATAATGATTCCTTTTGTATTGAATAATGCACCTATAGTTTTTTCAAGGGTAGTTTTAGCAACTTTTAAGGAATTTATTCATAAGTTCCTTGAACTATACTTAGATGATTGGACTGTGTTTATTTTATTGAAAGATCACATAGAAGTACTCAGGTTAATGTTGAATATGTGTAGACAATGTTAGATTTCACTGAATTTGAATAAATGTATATTTTTTGCACCTTTTGGAATTTTTTTGGGCCATGTGGTCTACAAGAAGTGCTTATCAGTGGATCCTACCAAGATTGTTGTGATTCTGGATTTACAAAGACCTACATAAATCAGACAGATGAGAGAAACTATGGATCATATAGGATTTTATGGGAAGTTCATTTAAGTTTATGCACATATTACAAAACCTATGGAGAAGTTGTTGAAGAAGGAAGCTAAGTTTCAGTGGAATGAGGACTGTCATAAGGGTTTGGACACCTTAAAGAAGAAATTAATTACTGCACTGATTTTGATCTTTCCAGATTGGAACGAGTAATTCCATGTTCATGTAGATGTGTCTTCCATAGCTTTGGATGTGGTACTATCTTAACCAGGGGAAGGATACATAGATCACCCAACTGTTTTTTCAAGTAGAAATTTGTCCATAACATAGAATAATTAGACTAGAAAAAAATGAGAAAGATTGACAATGGTATATGTGTTGCAGAAGTTTAGAAATTATTTATTGGGTTATCATTTTAATATGTATACATACCATTATGAACTAAAATACTTAGTGAGCAAGCCAGTGTTGGGGGGAATAATATCCAGGTGGTTATTGATGTTTCAGGAATACGATTTTGAGGTTGCTATGAAACCAAGAAATTTGAATGCAGGACCAGATCATTTGTCGCTCATACTATCAGTAGAAGATGAAGGGAATATAGATGACATCTTTCCATATGCACAATTATTTGTAGTTAAAATGGTGGACAACTACTTCACAGACATCATGTAGTTTCTAAGTACATGAATGGCCCAATGAGGCATGTAAATTGCGTAGAAGAAACAATTAGTGGTTAAGCCAGTAGACTATTAGTTAAGTGCAGGGAATTTATAAAATTTGGGTGAAAATGGAATATTGAGATGATGTGTGTTACAGAATGAAAGGCCTATGATACTCACAAAATAACATGAAGGGATTGTTGGAGAATACTATGCAGGTAAAGAAAATGCACAAAATATTTTGTTCACAGGGATATGGTGGCCCACACTTCACAAAGATGATAAAGAATACTGTCAAGCATGTGATGTATGTCAAAATGTGGGAAATTGATCTAGGAGGGATGACATGCCTTTACATCCACAAGTTACATTGCAAGAATTTGATAAATGGGAAAGAGAATTTGTCCGACCAATCAACCCATCAACAAGAAGATCAAGATCTAGGTACACAATCACTAAAACATAGTATTTGACCAGATGGGCAAAAGAAGCACCAGTCATAGACTTCACCGCAGAGACTGTTGCACAGTTTCTATTTGATAATGTAGTCACACAATGTGGATTTCCATGGATTCTACTCAGTGATCAAGGAAAAAGCTTATTGAATAAGACAATTGCAACATTAACTAAGGAATTTCAAATTCATCATCAGAAGAGTACATCGTATCATCCTCAGGCCAATGGTATAGTAGAAGATTTTAATAAAATTATGGAGAATGCTTTGAAAAACATCTGCGATGTAGGAAGAGATGATTGGGACTTAAGGGTTAGTACAATATTATTGGCATACAGGACTACAAGAAAAAAATTGACATAACATACACCTTTTAGGTTGGTCTATGGCCAAGAAGAAGTAATGCCGATGGAGTTTATTATGCCTAGCTTGCATGTTGCAATGATTACTGATCTCTCATATTATAGTGTAGTTGAGGAGAGATTATCATAGTTGGTACAACTTGAGGAAGATTTCTTTATTACAGGGTTCCATCAACAAGTTCAAAAGGCGAGAGAGAAGGAATGGAATGATAGACACATTACACATAAAACGTTTCAAGTGGGAGACATAGTATTACTCTATGAAAATAAGTTCATGCAGCTTCTGGGAAATTTTCGAATGCATTGGTTAGGACCATATGTGATTAAGAATGTGATGGAGCAAGGTGTTGCGTAGTTGGAAACCTTGAATGGAGAAGTCCTTGAATGAATGGTGACTATAAGTCAGTTGAAACTCTATAGATATTGCTGACTGTCTATGCATTCATTTGAATTTTGCAAGAACATGTATCATAATAGTTGTACTATAGTAGGGAGGTAAAATATAGAAAACAAAAAAAAGTAAAAGATGGAAGAAAAAATACAAAAAGGGGAAACACGAGAAGAAATACGAAGGTAGAAAAGAAGAAGTATCATATAGAAAAAGGGGAGTATCGTACAAATAACAGAAAAAACATAGAGGCAGTTAAGTGTGTGCAAAATTCAAGTGCAAAACATTACCATTGACTACATTAAATCACAGAAACGACAATTAAAAAGAAGTAATGACAAAATGTACTGGAGATGCAAAGTCATAAATAAAAGGTGCCATTGAGGATCTGGACAGACTAAAAGATTGAAGGAAAAATTCGATGAAGGATTTGACATTAATGCAACAGTAAGGAAAGTATTGATTGTAGAATCTAACTGGATTTGACACTTACAATGGGCACGAAAGAAATTACATAGTTGTTGAATGGTTATAAAAGCATATAAGGTCCTGGAAGGGAAGGTCATTTTCATTTGCTAAGAGTTGTGAGCACACAAAGCATATAGATCCAAGCCAGAGATGAACCACAACTGACATAAAGCAAGTAAAGAAATCAATCACAGAGAACAATGGCACCACCATAAATTGGGGCACCAACAACTGCAACAAGAAAGAAAACAAGAAGACCATTGATTGCAAGAGTGTTTGTTGAAACACCCAGAGCTTTGACCTCACAGGAGAGATTTCACAGGGACTATATACCTCCAAGAAAATACACCGCACCATAGGTTAGATTACCCACAAATGAAAAAGTGTCTATTAGTCATGTTGAAAATACCACATGGTGACATTGTCGAAGGGGGGATGCTAGGAAAGGTCGTTACTTTGAAGTTTGCATACCATGACATAACAGATGAAATGTTTTTTCCCGAGTTGGGACAACAGAAATATTTGTGTGCCAAAATCATATCAAGGACAAAATTAATCCTGCTTGAACCATAGAGTTGGGCGACAAGACTGGCAAAATAAGGAATATTGAATATGCTGGAGATACCACATTTTGCCTGAAGTCTGGAAATAAACGCTTGCATCAAAATGTTACTAAGTTGAGTTGATAGAGAAACTTTATGGCTATACCCACTAGTATCTCTTGATACATAACTAATTGCTTGGATAACATGCTTTCTGAAAGCACGAGAGGATCCATCAACATTATTCACAAATAAGGTGGGGGAGAAATAACTATCATAAACTATGAAGGATAAATTCCATACCTTCAGAGGGAAGCAGGGGTTGGAAGTTTCAAACACAAGTGATGATTTTGTGTGATTTTCAAAACATGTATTGGGTTTAAAATTACTAAGAAAATAACGCAAGGATGGGGTTTTGGTCACAGTAACCGTAACTGCAAAAAAGTGTGTCGAGGGGATCCAAATGAATCGGGCCACGTTTCTAGTGAATCATTTTTTGGTAGACTACATAGAAGCCAAGGAGAAAGGCATGCAATTTAAATATGCCTCACTTCTCATATTGATCGCACTAGTTGGATGGAAGGATCCTAGAAATTACCAATGTTTGAAAACAACCAATAGAGGCAATGCAGTTGCATGGTATGCAAACCTATGGCACATGGAAAAAAAGACCAGACAAATAGATAACAATATCACATTCTATTTCTACTCTGACATGATCATCCACATAATAGTGCACATGTCTCACATCACCACCCAGAATGTAGAGACTTAAGAGGATATTATGTGATTTAAAGTAGGGATGCACCACATGAACATCCAAGAAAAAAGAGACCCTGGGCACTAGTGGATGCCAACAAGATATAAGTTGAAAAAAGACGATGTATGCTCGATTTGCAATGACTAGGAGGAAGAGTGGAAAGTTCCATGGGAGACAATGTAGAAAACTAATGAAGAAGAGGAATAAGACAATGAAGAGGAATAATTAATCAAGGGACAGATAAATGGGAAACACAATGCTGCAACGAATACACCAAAGACAAGACCATCAACATAATATGTGCAACAAACAGTCCCAAGATTAGGGATCAAACAAAAAAAAAAGGGGAAGGGCCTAGCCGCAACTGCATGCAAAAATATGAATCCCACAAAGTACCACTTGTCTATAATATGAAAAATGATTACATGGATAGAATCAACTACCAAGTACAAGATTTCATAAAGTAGGCCATTGAAGACGCATCACAAAAATAATATGAACAACATCGGAAGGTGCAAGACTAGTTGATGATGATACAACAACTATTGGAGATATTGAGGATAGCACTTGAGATAGGCTCAAGTGAAGGACTGTCAAATTGGAACCTCTACATAATGAAGCACTCACAGTAATAAGGGAATTTTCCACTACACAATGCATGAAAAATCAAGCAGTGCATGAAACTGATGAGAAACTTGTAACCCTGACTGCATAGGTCATAGAGGAAATTTTGGGAAAAGAATCCTAAGTAAAAAAATAAGTCACGACAGTGAGGGAAACCCTCCAAAAGTTCATGGAGGGATGGAGGAGCACACTGAAACAAGCATGAATGGCTTGGGATGAGACATGTGTGAGTGTTGAGGGTCAGTTGGACATGCATTTTGGATACAGTTTTGAGGAAAATCCTAAGTGTGAAGGAGATGTGTAGGAGCAGAAGAAATAAGAGAAAGCAGATGCATAGTGTGCATTTAGGATTGAAGTGTGTAGTAAAGGAATACTTGGAGGAGAATAAAGAAAGACAATAAATAAGGAAGATAAAGGAGGAGAAAAATAAGGGCAATAGTTCGACATTTAAAAGCCGAAAGATGCACAAAATAACGAAGAACAACGATCAAGAATGAAAAATCAACATGCATATGCAAAATAAATAAAAGCACATGAGAACAAAGAGTCAACATGAGTTGTAATGAATTAGAATGAGTTGTAATATGGTTTTGGGGATAAGAAAGTAGGTTTTTGAGCCCTAAATCCTATGTATAGATACATAATAGGTCGCATGGAATAGGTTGTTGATACTGAGCGAGGATAGGAGGCTAAAGGTTGAAAGTTATTTATGTGGAGAGGATAGACTGAGAATTAGAGAGAGTCTATGTTTGATTGTTTAGGGAGAGTTTTGAAGAGAGAGAGGCTTGCATTGCAAATCAACTAGGCAAGATGGAGAGATATATCAGGATACATCTATTGTAAGCACAGTGCGCAAGCCTAGGATGATTATAGAAAGAATAATATAAAATCCATTCGTTGTGGAAATATCCCAAAGTTGGGTGAACCACGTTAACTTTGTGTCTTTCTGTGTGTGATTCATGTGATTGTTTATGAATAGTAGGTTTATCCATGTTAGACTAGATCTGTTTATTATATGATCCATGCACAGTAGTTATGGATGTTATGGTGAATATTTTATGTTGCAATCTACATCACGATGGTACTACATCAAATCAATTACTAAGTAACCAAGGAATAAAAGACATAGGATAATGTGCACATAATATATAAGTAAGAATGAATATGACGAGCGGCTCCCATCCCCTTGTTCACGCAGAAACTTGGTTTCTAGAACCCAAATATATGCCTTCGGTGATACTTCACTTGCATGAATCTCATGCCCAAAGGGCCAATGTTTGTGTGAGATCCTCAAATATTCAAAACAATTTATTTTAAAAATTGTTGTGTTCAAAATAAATTTCCATTTTTAAAAATTCGGATTTTAATTGTGGAAGTATGTAACTATTATTTTTATGATTGTTGGGAAAGTGTTTGACTTGTCAAATGTCCTTTTTGATGGATACATGTATGAGATAGTTATTTTAATAAATTGAATGTTGTAAAATATTTGGAACAACTAGGTTAAAAATAGATGACTATAACTCCATGAGTGGGAAAATGTGAGTTAACTTAGAGCTGATTTTTACAAGTGTCATAAGTTGAGTTATGTCATTGGTAGCCCCTAAAAATCAAGGATTTGTAAAGATGTGAATTTCCCAAGGAGGGAAAGGAATGGAAACTCCTAGGCAATGGAAAAATAATATATACAACAGATGTTGGAGGCATGCCATTTCTTAGTATGTTGTGGAAATGACTATTTGTTGTTGTAAGCACAAGTGGTGTTAGGAAAATGATTTTTTTTTAACTGTTCAAAGAGACAGTGGCTAAGGAGTGATGTTCATTTTTCCCTTATGGAGTCATGATGAGGCGAGGGGGTGATCAAGATGAGTAATCATGGTTGTCCTTTATCTATGGTTGGGTGGAACGCGGTTGTTCCATTTGTTTTCTGGCATAACTGTTACATATATGTATCTTTATCTAAATATTTTTCACTTCTGTAGGATTATTGAATTGCTTGTAGTTGCAAGACCCGATCTATATAAATTTGTTTTATTCTTCATGATGGATTTAATTATTAACATGAAACTACATTTTTAGATATATTTTATTGTATATGTTGGATACATATATACATATATATTAAACTGCATGTAGCTACAAAATCAGATGTAGTATAGAATTTTATGTAGTTATAGAAATTTGGTATAGCTACAGAATGGTATGTATTTCATAGAAATAGATCCTATACAAACACATGCCTTCCACATGAGATTAAACACATCTTCTTCCCTGAAAATAATATGTAATTATGTGGACAATGATAAGTAGAAGGGTTTT
>ML776734.1:2533592-2550999 GCA_009831015.1 Picea engelmannii
GTGTTGGGGGGGATTTAAATACCTTTACAGGAAAGTTTACTATCTTGGTAATAAGATACAAATTTCATAAGAATTAAAAATGAGATAATTTTTAATTCTTATGAAATTTGTATCTTATTACCAAGATAGTAAACTTTCTCGTAAAGGTATTTAAATCCCCCCCCAACACACACACACACACACACACACACACACACATGTGTGTGTGTGTGTGTGTGTGTGTGTGTGTGTTGGGGGGGGGGGATTTAAATACATTTACGGGAAAGTTTACTATCTTGGTAATAAGATACAAATTTCATAAGAATTAAAAATTATCTATGGTCTCTGAGTACAAATTTTACCAGATCCATATTCCTAATGTTTTCTGGAAGTATTATATATTTGGTGAGTGAATTCATACATAAAATGAAGTAATTCCTTTTACATGTAGTATTGATTATTTTCTAGCTCATGGAATATATATTTCGCACTAGAATAATGTATGAACTCATGTATTGATTAAAGAGAATTACATTATAAAGACTATGTGTATCAAGAAGATATATATCACAAATAGGAAATGAAAATGTAGAGCAAAAAGATAGTTTTTATATATATTCTGGATCTGTAATGAGACTTAAAACAAGAACACACAAAGACATAAAACTCATAGAACATATTCTTAAGAATATAAGTTTATTAATTTGTGATTTTAAGGACAGACAAAAAATAGAGTGCGTTATACAAATCAATTCCAAGGACATCTGGAAAAGAGATAGAAAAGGAAACAAGATTCCAAGATGGAACTAGAATACCTTCTGCAACCTTAAAACATTTCCTTTATTAAATGCATGTGGAGATATTCAACCCGCAAGATAAATATAGAGTACATTGAGAGACTCTTGATGAAAGTGCTATAAATATAATAACAATAGTTAATACAAGATGAAGGAAGGGATTGTCAAACCACTTATCTCTTATGGTTCGATTTTCACTGGGAGTATACTCCATGATGACATGTGTCTAGTAGTTTTCTTCTCTGATGAGTATGTATGCCTCCTCGTATAAAATCCAAGGTTGATAAACACTTATTCATTGAGCCCTGGAAGGAATGTCGAATGCAGATAAAGAAGGGAAACCTCGCTGAATCATGAGAGACCCATCATTAGTGTTGTATCCAATGGGATAACTCGAGATGGTAATTTAATCAAGTGAAAATAAATAAATTATAGCCTCTTTCTTTTATTATGGGTATTAACGAATATAATGATTCTTAGTCATCGAGATATAATTACCATAATATATATATTTGGAAATAAACTACAGAGAATGTAGTATACCTAGGGAGGTAATATGGGGTACCTAGGGAGGTACCCAATGGGAATGTGGGTATGTATTATTAGTGGAAGTCATTTAATATATGAGAATGTGGGAATTCAATGTAAGGTGGACTAGGTCCACTATATTAATAAAGGTTCACTAGGGTACTTAAATGTAATAAATGTGAGAAGGCTCTCTAGAAGGTTCCTAGGAGATAGAGAGAGATATATAAAGAAGTGTAAGAAATGTAATGAAACAAAGTGAATAATATTGTCATTTTAACAAGAAAGTATTGCTTGAGGAGTGCATTCCTTCCTTAAGGAATAATATATGGTGTTACCCTACCTCAAGGGTTTTCTCTATTTCTTGTGTTCAGTATTTGGTGAATGGTTTTAGTTTTTCTTGTTGATATTGTGGGTTTATTTTGAGATTTATATTCATATATATTCAGGTAATTAACAATTGGTATCAGAGCACTTTCCTCGGCCAAAGAAGAGAAGAAATTTTCCTCTTTTTGCATATTTTTTCTAAGAAAAAAAAGGGTAGCGAACTTCAAGTTCACATATGAAACGTTTTGTATATAATTTGGCCAAACAAAGTGGATATTTGAATTCCTCTCGGAAAAATACCCATTTTCAAAAAACAAATTAGCCGAAACAGAGTCTGGGAAGTGAAGTTATGAGAATTTTAAATTCAATAGTTTTTCAAGGTTTTTCTGGAAAAAAACGGTGATTTTCGACAGTAAGTTATTTTTAATCCTTGTTTTTTTTCAATATTTATCTCAAGAAGGATGTTTTTTACTAGAAAAGAGTATGGCCCTAATATTGAGGAATTCATAAAATACTTGAATTCATTTTTGAAAGAGGATTGGAAACATTGGGTATCTTGTTTTTTAAAAGATGATGCAGTCATTTGGTGGCAATCACATAGCTATACCCAATTGATGGCACTTTCTAATAAAGAACTTCAAAAGTTTATTTTAGATAAATGGTCTCATGCTGCTAAAGGGAGAAACAAGAGTTTATTTTTAGGTGACAAATTTATATTACAGGTTCATGGTTGTATTCAAAAAGAAAATGTCATTGTTTCTATTAACCCTAGTTGCCAACAAAATTTTATCAATGTTCAGTTGGTTAATAGATTGCAAATTCCTGCCAAGAATATCCAAAGCACATATGTTGAGGGTAAAAATGTTCAATTTTTTAAAGATTTAAAGGTTATTATGGATAAATATGTGTTGGATTCATATTTTTATGCTACGGATATGGATGAAGTGGATATTGTTTTAGGATATCCTTGGATAGAATCAGAGGGTACCATTAATATTAATGTGCAAAAGAATTTTTTGAAGTTGTGGTACAAGAAAAAGAAAATCACATTGCACGATGTGTCTCTTAGTAAGAAAGATGGGCCCATGGAGGTTAAAAAATAAGTTATTTCCGAGTCTGAAGTTGAATCAGAGGTAGAGCCTACATAAGGAGATGAAGAAAAACTATAGAAAGAACATAATTAGGAAGCTAAGGAGGTGATTGACTCAAAGGCACAAAGTGTTGCAGATTTGAAGAAAAAAGAATAGATTCCTACATTTGTTGTATATCATCATCCACATCATATATAGACACAACAATCATCAAGGCAAGGACATATGCATCAACACATTTATGCACCAGTAGGGCACTATATAGGAAACCGATCAAGAGGTGCATGGAGGAATACCAACACTACGGGAGGAGCTTAGACGATAGAAACAATCCCATGGAAACCTCGGCATGATGCAGGTCAAGATCAGGGTGGAAAGGAAGCAGATGGACATCATGTTTGACTTCCATTAGGATGAATGGATGTTCGTACTTGGTACCAGTTGGATACATTGCTTAGACGGTCATATTTTATGGTGTCTTGTCATGTTTCGAGGATGAAACATGTGAAGGGGGATGGAATGTAGTATACCTAGGAAGGTAATATGGGGTACCTAGGGAGGAACCCAATGGGAATGTTGTTATGTATTATTAGTGGAAGTCATTTAATATATGAGAATGTGGGAATTCAATGTAAGGTGGACTAGTTCCACTATATTAATAAAGGCTCACTAGGGTAGTTAAATGTAATAAATGTGAGAAGGCTCTCTAGAAGGTTCCTAGGAGATAGAGAGAGATATATAAAGAAGTATAAGCAATGTAATGAAATAGAGTGAAGAATATTGTCATTGTCACAAGAAATTATTGCTTGAGGAGTGCATTACTTTCTTAAGGAATAATATATGGTGTTACCCTACCTCAAGGGTTTTCTCTATTTCTTGTGTTCAGTATTTGGTGAATGGTTTGAGTTTTTCTTGTTGATATTGTGGGTTTATTTTGAGATTTATCTTCATATTTATTTAGGCACTTAACAAGTGGTATCACAACCAGGTTTCTAGGATGAAGAATGTCAATGGGGATGGAATGTAGTATACCTAGGGAGGTAATATGGGGTACCTAAGGAGGTACCCAATGGGAATGTGTTTATATATTATTAGTGGAAGTCATTTAATATATGAGAATGTGGTCATTTAATGTAAGGTGGACTAGGTCCACTATATTAATAAAGGCCCACTAGGGTAGTTAGATGTAATAAATGTAATAAAGATCTCTAGAAGGTTCCTAGGAGATAGGGAGAGCTATATAAAGAAGTGTAAGCAATGTAATGAAACATAGTGAATAATGTTGCAAATGTATCAATCGTTTCTTGAGGAGTGTTATCCTTCCTTAAGGATTAATATATGGTGTTACCCTACCTCAAGGGTTTTGATTGTTTCTTGTGTTCAGTAGCATGTGAATGTATTTCTCTTAAAACGAAAGGGTGTAAGAGTTGAATTCCATATTATAATCTTGAAAGGGAAACCTTATTATCCTAATTGCCAAGTTAACAAGTGGTAATAATATTAATGGAATTAAAAAAGGACAATGATAAGTGTTCAATTTTTTTTTATGTATATTACTTTTTAGAGCATATCTAAATCAAGGAAGAGTAAGTGAAGAACATATCCTTATTTATTTTAAGCTTAAATTTATTCAACAAAAGGAAAAAACATTTTTGTTTTAGTAGTAGATATGGGGTATGTTACATATGGTATCCGAGTTGTTGGTTGCGACACTTAGGCCTAAGGGAAACACCACAAAGTTATTTTTGTTAAGGGAAAAATATAACAAATAATATTTACTATTACAAACAGACTATGTCCAAATTGTCTTTGGTAAAAATGTCAGCGTAGAATGGAGAAGGATATAGACCTAAGAGGAACAACAATCAAGAGCTTCCTAGAAACCAAGAACATCATAGTGAAAGAAGTTCAACCACCCAAGTGTTGGAAATGATGAGAAAACTTTTTGTGGAATTGCAGGTGTTTAAAGCTGATGATGAGAAGTTAAAGAAAGATTGGGAAGATTAGAACAAAATTAATGAAATGATTTTACGTAATATAACAGAAAAGAAGAGTCCACAAAATAATGATATGGAAGAGGAGGTCAATAAAAAGTCCTCAAAAGATTCTAGTCATGAAACACAAAGAGAAAAAAAATCTTTTAAGGAAAGAAAACAAAGCATCTACAGGAAATAAGAGAGAAACAATTGGATCACTTGGAAGGTGAATTGAAAAAGATAAATCTCTTCACTTTTTATGGGGAATCAAAGACTAGCGAAGAAGTTGAAACCTGACTGCTAGACATAAATAAATACTTTCAGATTTATAATTATTCTAGTAATATGAAGGTTAGAATGACCATTTATAATTTAAAAGGAAAGGTTAGTATCGGGTGGCAAGACCTTAAACTATCTAAAGGATTGAAAGAGAAAAGTATGGAATGGTCATAATTCAAAAAGCATTTCAAGAAACAATACCTATCAAAAAGTTATTATGAAATAAAAACTAAATAATTTTATGAATTGCGACTAGGAAAAATGTCTATGAATGATCTAATTAATAAATTTCTAGATCTGTTGAGATTTTTTCCTTATTATTATCAAAGAAGATAAAGTAAATATTCAAAGGTTCTTGAGTTTTCTACCACAGTATTATAAAGACACAATTGAATTCGATAATCCTAAATAATTGAATGAGGTATTTAGGAAGGCCATAATGTGTTATGAATAGTATAAACATAGATCTGAAACTCCTAAGGCATGGAAAGATAAGAAGCAGGATAAATTGAATCAACGAAAGAAAGGTTTCAAAGAAACCACTTACCAAAACATGACTAAAGGATTCTAAAGGAATGATTATCCCTCTAGCACACAACATGCTCACTCTGGAAATAAACCAGTTAATTTAGGATTCAAGAAGATAGTGGACAGTCCCAGAGAAATGTTGAAATGTTGGGAGTATGGAGAACTCCATATGCACATAAACTCTCCATGCTTATATCCATCAATTAAAACTTCAGTCCACATTCTACAAGAAGCTTCAACTGTAACGACCCCTTTGTTATGACTACAAGCGAAGCCGAAAGTGCAATTTTTTTTTTTAAAACAGGACGACAACAACGATTACATCTAAACAATTCATTTGATGGAGAGAACCTCGCTTGTAGAATAAGAAAAAAAAAAACTATGAATCCACGCACTGGCACAAGAGAAACTGGGCGAAACATGCATAAAACAACAAGGAGAAATGACTACCCACCCGACACAACATGACCAAACGTATAAGATAAGGGACCACATCCCCATCCTGACACAATGGCCTCAACGACCAGTAAATAGAACCTCTAAGGTGCGCAAAACCAACCGCATGAAGGCATTACAACCCAAGCAACAACAACAACTACAATGAACAATGCCCACCCAACGGAATTTATAGACTCTGGACAGGTTTTCGTTCACCTCTATCAATTAGGGTGCACAATGATCCCCTCATCAGGAATCATGTCATCGCCAGGTGATTGTCGTGAAAAAAACCATGGCACAACAACATGTCAGGATCCTAAACACAAGATAAATTCGATGCGCTAGGAGATCAACTTAACCATCCAACCACCCGATGATCAACCCTAGCACCCAAACGACAAGTCAACAAGATGATTATGGCATTCATACGAAGTGATAAATTTCTTGCACAACAAAATCAATCTAAACATGATACAAGTTTATTATTATCACCAAGAGTTCGTTGCGATTGTACCGAAACCCAAGATGACGTAAGTATATATCACTATCCTTTAAAACTAAAACTACATAAATTTAATTGTTCTCTTAAAAATTTACCGTCCTTTTATTTTAATTATAAAACTAAAACATATGTAGGTATTTTCCTAAGGATGAGTTCGCTATCAAGTTAAGAAATCATCAACCATTTTTATAATGACTACTGAATTTGCTAAAAATTTCCAATAAGAAAATCATAAAATATTGCTATAAGAAAATCATAAACAAAGTCACGCTGTCCAACACTACCAAATCACTATCTCTAAATGAGTTGTTGTCTATCATTGAAATGTGTAAAGAAGAACTAATAAATGACATCGCTGTCATTTATAGTATACATTGATGTCCATGACATTCAATTCGTTGTCATCATAACCATTGTCTACCATCTGTTTATTAAAATTTACTGACGGCCTAGAGACTCGCTATCAACAAAATTATCGTCAACAAAGTTAGTTTTCTATCCGGAATGATGTGGTTATTACAATGGCCATCATAATGAATATGAAATCACTGGTTTAATACTATTGAAATATATTACTAATTTGCAGTCTAAAAAATATATATAAAACGTTAATTAAGACGTTATTAAAACACTATCTTTGGATAATTCTGCCAACAATCACTATCATTCCTAATTAAATTTCGTTGTTCAGTCAAGCATAAATTAAGGGGATAGAATCGATGTCAAACATTACTGTTGAGGCACGGATATAGATAAAATAGATGGCATATAATGAAATAAAAAAAATAGTTGTTACATCATAATAGAATTCATTAAGATACCATATCCATGAAGTCACTGTCAATCACACAAAAACGCTGGCTATTAATTCTCTATGAATTCACTGTTCTGAATCACCTTCAAACTATATTGAATTACAAAGGGGGAATCACCTTTAAAACATATTAAGACACAGAGGTAATTTCGCCAGGAAATCTGGAAGCAAATCCGTGCAAAGTGTCACAAATGCATAGGGGAAAGGTGGTGGAGTTTGCCACGAAAATGGTGGTGGGTAGGATGGGTAAAATGCCAAGAAAAAGCGGTGTAAAATGCCCAAAAATGACTTGGGTGAAAATGGATTGGTAAAACGAATTGGTAAAGTAAGGATTTGGTAAAAACACTTGGGTAAAAAGAGAATGAGTTTGTAAAAAGGATTTGGTAAAACGAAAACTAATTGACCAAAAATGACAAATCAAAGCTGAGTCTGTTACCCCCTTCTCGTCACATGTTTAATGATGATTATTACTATTATATATATATATATATATATATATATATATATATATATTTACCACTAATATCACTTAGACCTAGATTTTATTTTCCTAGGCTGGGTGACATTTTATTAGGGAAATTGTTTTAAATATTTCTTATCACATTATTCATTCTAAGGCCATCTAGGTTTATTTGCTTATTATTTAACAATGCAACGTTCCCTTTATGACACACTAGGTTCTCCAAGGGTGCCACTTGCCTCATTCTGTTTCCCTTGCACGGCGTGCCGTTCAAGATAAACTACGTGCTCCAATGGTGCCACTTGCCTCTTTTATTTTTTCTTGCGCAACATGCCCTTTAGGACACACTACATGCTCCAAGGGTTCCACTCGCCTCTTGACTGACTTGGTAGACATAAAAAAAACCTAGAGTCAATTCTCTGTCAGTTGATCTTGTGGGAGACTAAGGGCCTCTAAGGAATAAGGCCCCTGCCTTATTGCGCGCCCCTTAGAATCATCGTGAGCAACTGTCGTAGTATTCCCTCATGACATCTTGGGTCTTCTCAAACTAGGTAATTGTTAACCTATAGTTCGATCCACAACAAGAGTGATAGTAGGATGTGGTAGGGCTGTTGTCCACCCCTCTCCCTCAATGTCTCTAGTAGTTGTGCGTGACCCCTCTATTCCACATGTGAGTCTGGTCGTCAAGTTATTGTTAGCCTGCATCATCAATGAATCATGTCAGAAATAATATCCATAACCATAACATCTAATCAGATGCACCTAGGTCATATATACAACAATCAAACCCCAATTGTCCACTCCCTGACTCAGTTTGGATTCCAAGGGGTTTCATCAATGCCTCTGCATCCTCGAGGTCCAAAATCCTGCACACTCAGGAAGACCGAGTCAATAGCACCTGTCTATGTCAATACAACAAAATAAAATGTCATCAATCCATAATGCCTCATAATCATAATCAAATGCCCAATAGTATAAAAATCCGGATCACTTGCAAGCAAGTGTCCTCAAAGAATAAGTTTTCTCAGTGCGCGGAAGAGCGGGATGTGACATACACCCACTCTTAGTCTAATCTTCGTCTCAAAGTTTCAGAGTATATAAGTGCCAAAATAATGTGTATCATAGTATAATAAGTCTATCTATCAAACAAAAATGGAAATTGCTAGTGCATATCATATGCGTCCTCCCAAGTTGTTGAGTGCAGACTATAGTTGTCCCACTGGATCTTGACTTGATCTATTGTTCAATGCCGTAGCTGTCGAATGCAATTCTCTAGGATGTGGATCGACTCAGCCATGAGTTCCTCCTTGTTCGATACTTGAAAGGAACTCATGTCAATAACATGTGTAGGATCACTAATATAATGTCGCAAAATAGAAACATGAAAAACATCGTGCATGCACCTTAAAGAATCATGCAAGGCTAGTCGATAGGCCACGAGCCCCCTCCTCTCTAGAATATCGAAGGGTCCCATGAACCTAGGAGATATTTTATCTCCCTTTCCAAAATTGATTGAACTCTTATGCGGTTTTACCCGCAAGAAGACTCGATCGCCAACTTTGTAACTATGGTTGACATGGTGTGCATTGACATAACTCTTTTGCCGATCCTGCGCTTCTTTGATCCTTTGTCTTATTGTTTTCATTTGATCTTCCATTTCTTGGATCGCTTCTGGTCCCACCAAGACCCTATCCTCAAGTTGATCCCAACTCAAATGCGTTCGACATGGTCGCTTGTAAAGAAACTCAAAAGGCGCCATCTTAATGGTGCTTTGGTAACTATTGTTATAAGTGAATTCTTCCAGTGGAAAGAATTCTTCCCAACGCTTTTGTTGGTCCATCACGTACATGCGCAACATGTCTTCCAAGATTTGGTTTGTTCATTTGGTCTATCCATCAGTCTCCGGGTGATACACAGTACTAAAGTTAATTTGGGTTCCTAAGGCCTCTTGGAAACTAGTCCAAAATCGTCCGGTAAACACCGATCCTCAATCGGATATAATCATCTTAGGCACGCCATGTAGCCTCACAATCTCACTGATAAAAACTATAGCTATGTCAAGTGCCTGATACATCGTACGCATAGGAATAAAATCAAAACTCTTCATTAGAGTGTCGACTACCACCAAAATCGAGTCATGTCTCATTGCCGTCAATGGAAATCCAACAATGAAATCCATTGAAATGACCTCCGATTTCGATTTCAGAATAGCGTGTGGCTGTATTAATCCTACTGGATGTCTATGTTCATCCTTTACCTGCTGACATTCTAGACATTTGGCCACATAGTTGACTATGTATGCCTTCATTCCTTTCTAGAAGAATAAGGGCTTAAGGTCTGCCCTCATCTTCGTGACTCCCGGGTGGGCCATGTATACTGCTATGTGATCCTTGTTTAGGATAAAACGCCTCAACTCATTGTTAGATGGTACGTAAATCTGATTTTTAAACCTCAATAATCCATCGTCGTCAAACGTAAATCCTTCAAATCTTGGTACTATCATTGTGTTTTTTATGATAAAATCCTCGACCTCTTTGTACTAGTCATCGTCGCGCTGTATAGCTAGAATCTTTTCACATAGATTCGTCTGAATAAGAAACAATGAAAATATGTGTGGTCTCCAACTCAATGCATCTTCCACTTGGTTCACTATTCCTTTTATGTAAGTAATCTCTAAGTCGTACTTGCTAAGCAATTCTGACCAACGTCGTTGTCGTGTGTTCATGTCACTTTGCATAAAGATGTGTTGTAGTCCACAGTGGTCCATATTTAATTCAAATTTTTGTTCGACAAGGTAGTGTCTCCAAACCTTCAAGGCATATACAATGGACAACAACTCCAAATCATGCATTACATAGTTCTCCTCATGCCTTCTTAGTTTCCTCGAGATGTAAGAGATCACTCGACTGTCTTCCATCAAGACTCCGCCTAAGCCTTCCTTGGATGCGTCAGTGCATACCAAGAAGTCTGTGTCCATGTCAGGGACCTTTAGTATCGATTTTGTTGTCAATATCTCCTTGAGCGACCAAAATGCCTCTGCGCATTTCTTGGTCCAAACAAACTTCTTGTTCTTCTTCTATAATTCTGTAATTGGATTTTCTATCTTTGAAAATCCCTTGATGAACTGTCGATAGTATCCTACTAAACCCATGAAGCTACGCACTTTTGGGACATTCTTCGATGTAGGTCATTCCATAATAGCCTCGACCTTTGCTAGATCCACGACGATACCTTTGCTGGAGATGACATGCCCTAAGTAGTGAATCTTCAATTGATAAAACGCGAATTTGGACAATTTCCCATACAATTTGTGCTCTCGTAGACATTGTAGTACCAAGCGCAAGTGCTCATCATGCTCCACCGTCATCCGGGAGTAAATCCAAATATCGTCAATGAATACTTGGATGAACTTGTCCTAGTACTCGCGGAACACCCCGTTCATCAAAATCATAAATACCCCTACGATGTTTGTTAGTCCAAATGGTAAAACAACAAACTCATAATGTACAAACCTCATCTTAAAGGTGGTATTAGGGATGTCATCCTCTTTGATCCATAACTGGTGATACCCAATGATACCTTGATCGCAAATCAATCTTTGAAAACACTGTAGCACCCTTCATATGATCAAACAGATTATCAATCCTCGACAACGGATACTGATTCTTGATTATTTCCTTGTTCAATTGACGATATTCAATGTAGAGTCTCCATGACCCATCCTTCTTTCGTATGAAAATAATAGGTGCTCCCCACGGTGACACACTTGGATGTATAAGTCCCAGGTCCAACAACTCCTTTAGTTGCATTCTCAACTCTTGTAACTCCAAGGTCGACATTCGATAAGACGTTCTTGCTATCAGTTTAGTCCTCAGTTTCAGGTCTATGGTAAACTCGAATTTCATCTCCGACAACATCCTAGGTAAATCCTCCGGAAAGACATATGAAAACTCTCTCACCATCAGAAGGTGTTCTAGACCTTCTGCTACTCCCCTTTCGTTTAATGCAAGGATTTCATAAATCTTACACCCCTTGCGCATGCTCTTTCGTAGCTACAAGGAAGAGATGAACCTTAGGGAAACTCCCTGGTTCCAACCTACAATCATGCATCTCTATCCCTCGTCATCAACTAAGCTCAATCATTTTGTCTTATAGTTGAGTATCACCTCATACAATTCGAACCAGTCCATACTGATCACGACGTCATAATATCCTTAGATCATTATGTACAGGTTGGCCTTGGTGATAAACTCTCCCAGGTTAAGGGTACAACTCGTAACCTTGCCTCCAACCTTTTGTTTGGCTCCTGAAGCCATCTCTACAAAGCTAAACTCATCCTGTCCGATTTGCTTTACCTTAATCCTTTTTAGCACTGCACTAGAAATGAAACTCTCGGTAGCACCAGGATCTATCAAAATACTAAGGGTCTGGTCAATGACGGTACCTTAAGTCTCGAGCATAGCCGACTGGTGCTCTACCTCGCGATTATTCACTGCTACATGAATCCGATGGGCCTTTCTAAAATCTCCCATGGTAGTGGTTCCAACTTATCCACATGATCTAGTCCTCTCCATTGGGAAGTCACACTGGTAGTGTGGCTCCACACAAGTCCAATACCCCTTCTTCGATCCAGTACTCTTGGTACCCAAAGTAGAAGATGATGGCCCACTGGCCTGGAATCTTGGTCTGTTCTGCTGAACAGGCCTAAACTGCTGCTGCTGCTAATGCTGTGGTCCCCGATAAGGTGTTCGCTATTGAGGCGCTGGTCATCAAAGTGTAGTGAAAGTGGATCCTCTCTAGAAGCCATGATACCCTAGCATCTATCTAGGTGGGTTTTGATGCTGCTGCGCACTAGATGACACCTTCCCTGCTGGTCTCGTTGGAGTCCTGCTCTAACCCCCACTGATAAGCTCCTCCTTTGCTATGAGGGCCTTCTGGATGACATCATGCAAGGTCTGAGGCATCAATTTCCTAACCTTTGCACGTATTCATACATTAAGGCCGAACAAGAACCTATTTACCTTAAGTTTATTAGTATTAAGGTATGGATCATATCGAAGCAACTCCACAAAATGAGCCTCCTACTCGGGCACTGTACGACCACCCTGTCGTAAGGTGTTGAACTCATTGAGCTGATGCTCAATGAATTCCTTTGATAGGTACCTCTCTCGGAACCATTCCTTGAATAGTTCCCATGACACGTCTTCAATGGTCATGTTCAATTGTGGCAAGAGCATCTTCCACCAAAGAAGAGCGCTCCCCTTCAGTTGAAATACCTCCATGTAGACCTTCATGTTGGAGGTATAGTTGCGAAGTGAAAATCACATCGCCATATTCTGCAACCATGTCTCAGTGGCTATGTCATCCAGGGCACTAAATAACTCAAGAAATTTTACCTTCTCGAGTTCGCAGTGAATGCCACTAGTACCAACCAGAGCGTGCGACAGACCCTCAGGGGGTGCCAGTGCCCTGGCCTCATCTCTATCGAAATGGCTGATTAGTGCCTTAAACATGCACTGAAAGGACCTCATCAACCCAACCACGTCACCCACCACTTTCTTCTCTTGCCTGATAACCTGTTCATCTCCCTTGGGGTTAGACCCCTTAGGCATGGATGCTACTGTAGGCGTCATGCCTCCTCCCCTAGGATCTCGTCGTCTGCCTTCGTGACGTCCTCTAACCATGATTACCTGCACAAATACAAGTCAACCTAATTAGAAACATCATAATCAAACATCATATTAGAGAATTCCGTAGTGTTCCCAAGTCATGGGTTGAACCCGCTCTGATACCATATGTAACAAACCCTTTGTTACGACTACAAGCGAATCAAAAAGTGCAATTTTTTTTTTTAAATAGGACGACAAAAATGATTACAACTAAACAACTCATCTGACGACGAGAAACTCACCTGCAGAACAAGAAACATACAACTATGACTCCATTCACTGGAACAAGAGAAACTGGGCAAAACATGTGTAAGAAAACAAGGAGAAACAACTACCGACTCGACACAACATGATCACACCTACAAGTTAAGGGACCACATCCCCATCCCGACACAATGGCCTCAACGACGAGTAAATAAAACCTCTATGGCATGCAAAACCAAACAAATGAAGGTGTTACAACCCAAGCACCAAAAACAACTACAACAAACAATGTTCACCCAACGGAATTCATAGACTCTGTCCAGGTTATCATTCACCTCTATCCATTAGGGCACGCAATGACCCCCTCATCAAGAATCATGCCATAACCAGGTGATGGGCATGACAACAACCGTGGCGCAAAAACATATCAGGATCCTCAACACAAGATAAATTCGATGCACTAGAAGATCAACTTAACCATCCAACCACCCGACAATTAACCATAGCACCCAACCAACAAGTCAACAAGATGATTATCACATTCATACAACGTGATAAATTTCTTACGCAACAAAATCAATATGAACACGATACAAGTTTATTATTATCACCAGTAGTTCGTTGCGACTATATCGAAACCCATGTTGAGGTAAGTATCTATCACTATCCTTTAAAACTGAAACTACATAAATTTAATTGTTCTCTTAAAAATTTGTCGTCCTTTAATGTCCTTGCCGTCTTTTAATAATAAAATTGAAACAGATGTAGGTGTTTTCCTAAGGATGATTTTGCTATCCAGTTAAGCAATCATCAACCATTTTTATAATGACTATTGAATTTGCTAAAAATTGCCAATAAGAAAATCATAAAAGATTGCTATAAGAAAATCATAAACAAAGTCACGTCGTCCAACACTACCAAATCGCTATCTCTAAATGAGTTGTTGTCTATCAATGAAATGTAAAAAGAAGAACTAATAAATGACATCGCTGTCGTTTATAGTATGCATTGTTTTCCATGAAATTCAAGTCACTGTCATCATAACCATTGTCTACCATCTGTTTATTAAAATTTACTGACAGCCTAGAGACTCGCTATCAACATAATTGTTGTCAACAAAATTAGTTTTCTATCCGAAAAGCTACAGTTATTATAATGGCCTTCATAATGAATATAAAATCGCTGGTTTAATATTACTGAAATATATTACTAATTTGCAGTCTAATATATATATATATAAAATGCTAATTAAGACGATATTAAAATGCTATCTTTGGATAATTCTTCCAGCAATCGTTGTCGTTCCTAATTAAATTGCATTGTTCAGTCAAGCATAAATTAAGGGGATATAATCATTTTCAAATGTTACTATTGAGGCACGACTATAGATAAAATAGATGGCATATAATGAAATAAAAAAAAAGTTGTTATATCGTAATAGAATTCATTAAGATACCATATCCATGAAGTCGATGTCAATCACACAAAAACACTGGCTATTAATTTTCTACGTTGTGTGAATCACCTTCAAACTATATCAATTGTAGAGGGGGAATCACATTTAAAACATATAAAAAAAAGAGGGAAAATTCGATAGGAAATCTGCAAGAAAATCTGTGCAAAGTGTCATGAATGCATAGGGGAAAGGCAGTGGAGTTTGCCATGAAAATGGTGGAGGGTAGGCTGGGTACAATGCCAAGAACAAGCAGTGTAAAATGCCCAAAAACGACTTGGGTGAAAACAGATTGGTAAAACGAATTGGTAACGTAAGGATTTGGTAAAAAAACTTGGGTGAAAAGAGAATGAGTTTGTAAAAAGGATTTGGTAAAAACACTTGGGTAAAAAGAGAACGAGTTTGTACAAAGGATTTGGTAAAAAAAACGAATTGACCAAAATTGACAAATCAAACCACTGCGTTTTAATATAACCATTTCATTGAGTTTGTTATAAGAATTATGAGACAAAACAAGGGTGAATTCATAGTAAATAAAAGGATTAAAGAGCAACCAAGACATGGGTAAAAACACAGGTACACCATGACATTCACCATTAATTAGATTAAAACACAGAGTACAGTCTCCATCAAATACAGTGATTTGCAGAGGGATTTTGCGGTGGAAACTCAATAGCATCTGGCTACTGAAACCATTTATGAAACACAGAGTTTTAACACATGAAATTGCTGTGTTACAAGTGATAAATCAATATGTACCAAGAATTCACAAGGGGGCACCATTATTTGTTGTTCAAAATAATTTAGAAGTGCAGTCTAAAAGTAATAAATCTCAAAAATTACACAGGAAAAAGAAAATGCTACCATACACATTGAAAATCCCAAGAAAATTTGTAGGGTAAGGTGAGTAAGTGGGGTATCACTTTTGCACTGACACTGCAGTGGTATGGGTAAGACTGCCGGGTAGAATTTTCCATTAAGATGATAAAAATAAAAATAAAAATAGAGTGAAAAATTAGGGGATAGGAATGATAACAATGACATAATTACTCAACTCAAGAAGGCGCAAAGACCATCAATCAGCCATGAACAGTCAACAAGGGTAGATGATTGGGAAACACATCCTTTGCTCATCATCCACGCACAGAAAAGCAGGGCATTAGGATCTATAGGTCTATTAACATCGAAGTGACGACCGTCGATCCAACTCCTAGCCGACTGCTTAGGCATGGACTAATGATCTAGGGATGAGGACGAAGTAAAGCACAACTCTTCACAATAAATTAATAAAATGAATAGGACAGTCACGTCATTGAGGGATCGAATGCCAAGGGAATCAAGTCAAGAAACGAGCTTAAGGCTATGGGGAAAATAAGTGAACTTGATTACATTTCTAAGTCAAACACTTTCTTACAAAATTAAAAGTACAAAAATGAAATAACAATATCAAATAGTAATATACTATGCAAAATAAAAGCTTGCGTACCGTATCTAAAGGTGACCGCTCTGATTCGATGTCCCGCGAGCTCCTTACAGATCTGCCTGTCGATTGCTATGACTTCACCGATACCTCCCAACCAATGCTAGGGGTACTCTTCTTCCCCTTTATCCCCCCAAGCCACAAAGGGGCCACACACAATAAACCAAAGAACAACTAGCTCCCAGCTCGCCTTACAAGGCCGAGTTACCACTCCTCACCAAGCTGGGTATCCCAACTCCCACAAGCTAAGTTAGTCAAGTCTAAAATTCTACAGCCTAATGTTACGCATAATAGAATATCTCCATCCTCCTCCTCCTCCCTCCTTTATATAGAGTTTCTAAGTCATTTTCTTTCCCAATTTCCCATTTAATTTATTGTTAAAAAATTTAATTTAGAAAAATCCTTCCCGTACATGTGTCACCCATCCCGTTTGTTGCACCATAAATTAATTTCATTAATTATTTAATTACTCCTATTTGCCTCACCCACCTAAAATCATTCCTAGAATCATTCCTAGGTGTCCCCATATTCCCTTACACATTTTAATGACTTACCCCCTTACACATTTTAATTTATTAGTTGAGTTCAATTTAGAAAGTTCTTAAAGTCCACATACCTTACTAAGTTAGTCATTCTACTTTTTGCTTATGTTTCCCCCTTTTTCCCTTACTTTCATAATTCTTTTAAATTTCCCTCTTTCCCTTTTAATATAAAACTCAAATTAACAAGTGTAGGAAGTTACCCTCCCCCCCCTCTTTTTTTATTTAAAATTTTTAATTAGAATATGTAACAAAACAATTATTCCCCCCTTTCTTTTTTCTTTAATTTTATCCTCCAAAATATTTTTATAAATTAATTGAAGTACTTACCCCCTTCTCGTCACAT
>ML776734.1:2551053-2573985 GCA_009831015.1 Picea engelmannii
TTAGACCTAGATTTTATTTTCCTAGGATGGGCGACATTTTATTACAGAAATTATTTTAAATATTTCTTATCACATTATTTTTTCTAAGGCCATATAGGTTTATTCACTTATTAGTTAACAACGTGACGTGCCCTTCAGGACGCACTAGGTGCTCCATGTGTGCCACTCGCTTCATTATGTTTCCCTTGCGTGACATGTCCTTTAGGACGCACTAGGTGCTCCAAGGGTGCCACTCACTTCATTATGTTTCCCTTGCATGACGTGCCCTTCAAGATGCAGTACGTGCTCCAAGGGTGCCACTCGCCTCTTTCCATTTTTCTTGCACGTCATTCCCTTCAGGATGGACTACATTCTCCAAGGGTGACACTCGCCTCTTGACTGACTTGGTAGACATTAAAAACCCCTGGAGTCAATATTCCGTTAGGTGATCTTGTGGGAGACTAAGGGCCTCTAAGGAATAAGGCCCCTGCCTTATTGTGTGCCCCTTAGAATCATCGTGAGTGACTGTCACAGTCTTCCCTCATGACATCGTGGGTCTTCTCGAACTAGGTAATCGTTAACCTACAATTCGAGCCATGATGAGAGCTAGTAGGTTGTGGTAGGGCTGTTGTCCACCCCTCTCCCTCAACGTCTCTGGTAGTTGTGCATGACCCCTCTACTCCACATGTGATTCTGGTTGGCAAGTTATTGTCAGCCTGCATCATCTACGAATCATGTCAAAAATAATATCCATAATCATAACATCTAATCAGATGCACCTAGGTCATATATACAACAATCAAACCCCAATTGTCTACTCCCTGACTTGGTTCGGAGTCCAAGGGTTTTCATAGATGCCTCTGCATTCTCGAGGTCCAAAATATTGCACACTCAGGAAAACCGAGTCAATAGCACCTGTCTATGTCAATACAACAAAATAACATGTCATCAATCCATAACACCTCATAATCATAATCAAATGCCCAATAGTATAATAATCTCGATCACTTGCAAGCAAGTGTCCTCAAAGAATAAGTTCGCTCAGTACGCGCAAGAGAGGGATGTTACATCAATAATTGGAGATATTGGAAGAAACATACATAAAATGAATGCAACTCGAAATGGCAGACAAGCAGATCATCAATCAACTTTTGTGGAAGTTGAAGGTAAAATTCATAACAATAATGTATCAATACTAATTGACCAGGAAGCTAGTTTAAGTTATATTACCCCAAATTTAGTAGAGTCGAACAAGCTAAATAAGGAAAAAATTCTAAACCTTGGTTATGACAATTAGCAACAGGGACAGAAATAAACATAACATAATTTTTTTTATTTTTTTATTTTGAACTAAGTATAAGTGATCAGAATACAAAGTTGAATATGAGCGTGTTACCTTTAGGGTCATATGACATCATTGTTGGAATGGACTGGTTAGAAAGGAATAAAGTGACATTGAAATGTTATGAAAAGTCATTTGTGTACAAGGATGAAAATAATACATCAAGAACAATACAAGGAATCAGAAAGCCAGTTTCTGTTAGACAAATATCAACAATGAGATTCAAGAAATGTATTAGTAAGGGTTGAAAAGTGTATTCTATTCAAGTAACTAATCTTTTTTAAAGAGAAAGAAAACCAAGTTTGGAATACTTTGCAGTCCTTCAAGTATTTCAAGATGTATTCGTAGAAGAGATACTGAAACTACCTCCAAGGAGAGAAATCGATTTCTCTATTGATGTACTATCTAGATTTTCCCTAGTATCAAAGGAGCCTTATAGAATGAGTGTTCATGGAATTGAAAATTCAATTATAGGAACTACTATATAAATAATACATTCGACGAAGTGTTCCACCATGGGGGGCACCAGTTTTATTTGTTAAAAATAAATATGGAACGCTAATGTTATGTATTGATTATCTTCAATTTAATAAAATGATGATTAAAAACAAATACCCTTTATCTAGGATCAATGATCTCTTTGACCAGGTTGGAGGAAAAAAATATTCTCTAAGATAGACTTGAGATTTGGGTATCATCAGATCAGGATAAAGGACGAAGATGTAGAAAAAACAACATTTAGAACACATTATGGACATTATGAATTTGTAGTGATTTCATTTGGACTTACTAACACACCAACAACTTTTATGTGCTTGATGAACAATATATTCAACCAATATTTGGATAAATTCGTACTGATCTTTATTGATGATATATTAATCTATTCAAAAACTAAATAAGAACATGAACAACATTTGAACATAGTGTTAAAAAATCTAAGAGAGCATAAACTATATGCTAAGTTCGATAAATGCAATTTTTACCAAAGGAAGATACAATATTTAGTACATGTAATATCGAAAGATGGTATTGCAGTAGACCCTGAAAAAATTAGAGTCATTATGGAATGGCCTATTCCTAAAGACGTATTAGACATAATATCATTCATGGAGATTACCATTTATTACCGGATGTTTATTGAATGGTTTTACAAAATCGCCTATCCTATTACATCATTTCAGAAAAAGGGGACAAAATTTAATTGGTCTAAAAAAGGACAAGATAGTTTTGATATATTGAAAGGACTATTAACTAAATTTCCAATACTTAAGGTGGAAGACCCATATAAAGACTTTATAGTTTGTGTGGATGCAAGTAAAGAAGGATTAGGAGGAGTATTAACACAAGATGGACACATCATTTGTTATGAATCACACAAATTAAAGGAACATGAAAGAAACTATGTAACTCATGATCTAGAATTAGCAGTTGTAATTCATCCATTGAAAATGTGGAAGCATTATTTAATGGGAAATAAATTTCTATTACTAAAAGATAACAATTGTGGTAAACACTTGTTCATTCAATTGGATCTCAATGCAAGACATGAGAGGTGGTTGGCCTTTCTAAGCGAGTTCAATTTTGAAGTACGACACATCAAAGGAAAAGAAAATAAAGTTGCAGATGCACTAAGTCGGAGAAATAATGAGTTATATGAAGTAATTATCAACAAAGCAGAAAATGATATTGATGACATGATTAAATCTATAAGCAGAAATGATGTAAAATACATCAAAACAACAGATCAAATGCAAACAAATGAGGGAAATATGCACACTACAGATCTCAATATGGATAAAAATGGACTGTTAAGGTTCAAAAATAGGTTATATGTACTTAATTCTATTGAATTGAAGATGATGATTCTTAATGAGCTGCACAAAAAGTCATATTGTGGTCATCCAGGATAGCAGAAAATGATAACAACTTTAAGAAAACAATTTTATTACCATAGTATGAAATATGAAATAGCTGAATACTTTTATAAATGTTTAGATTATGAATGGGTAAAGGATGAACATCAACACCCAATAGGTCTTTTACAACCTCTGCCTATACCAGAATGGAAATGGAAAATTATTTCAATGGACTTCATTACAGGTTTCCTAAGACTAAAAGACAAAATGACTCAATTATGGTAGTGATGTATAAGCTATGTAATTATGCACATTTTATACCTATGTAATATACTTACAAAGCTATTAATATCGCTGAAATTTTTATGAAAGAAATATTTAGACTGCATGGGATTCGTCAAATGGTGATTTTAGATAGAGACGTTAAATTTACATCTAGTTTTTGGAAGGAATTATTTACATGTTTGGGTACTAATATGCAATTCAACACAAGTTACCATCCATAGAAGGATAGGAAAATAGAACGTACGAATCAGATTATCAAAGATATGTTACGAATGTATGTAAGAATGAAACCAACTAAGTGGGAAGAGTATCTACACTTAGTTGAATTCACATACAATAATGGGTATGAAGCATCAACTAAGATGATTCCCTTCAAAGTTTTATTCAGAAGGAAATATACAACCCCAATCAGTTTGGATAATCCAGTTGATAGGATTATGGTTGGATCATAAATGCTCCAAGAAATGGAAAGGATGGTCAAAAGGGTACAATTTTTTTTGAAAAATGCATAAGATCGACATCATAACTATGCCAATCTGAAAATGAGACATGAGGAATTCAAAATTGGAGAGCATGTATATCTCAAAGAAAAATCCAGGAAGAGCTCCCTAAAACTAGGAAGTTGTTCCAAGTTGGCGCCAAGATTTTGTGGTAAATTCAACGTCTTAACTCGAGTTAGACCAGTGGCATAAAAACTAACACTCATTGCAAATTTAAAATTTCATAATGTTTTTCATGTTTCATTATTAAAAAGATATATTCATGATCATACTCAAATAATTGATTGGAACATGGTGTAGGTAGAACCAGAAGGTGATTTCCAAGCGGAAAATCTATGCAATTTGGAAAATAAAGAAACAATACTTCGAAACAAAGCCATCGCCCAGGTAAAAGTGCAATGGAAGCACTTTAGTCCTGAGGAGGCTACCTAGAAGTTGGAAAAAGAAATGATGAAATATTATCCAACTCTATTCCAAGTGATGGTTTAAGGAATGACTAACATTGAGGATAGTGTTATACTTAAGGGGGGGAGGATGTGATATTCTCAACTATTTAAAACAATTTATTTTAAAAATTTTAAAAATTGTTGCATTAAAAATCAATTTCCATTTTTGGAGATTCAGATTTGAATTGTGGAAGTATGTAATTATTATTTTTATGAATGTTGGGAGATTGTTTGACTTTTCAACTTTCCTTTTTGATGGACACATGTATGAGAGAGATATTTTAATAAAAAAATGTTGGAAAATAGGTGGAACAACCAAGTTGAAAATAGTTGACTATGACTTCATGAGTGGGGAACATTTTTGAGTTAAATCATAGCTAATTTTTACCAGCGTTAGAAGTTGACTTCTGTCACTAGAAGCCCCTAAAAGTCAGGGATTTGTAAACCTATGAATTTCCCAAAGAGGGAAAAGAATGTAAAGTCCTAGGAAATGGATAAATAATATATACAACATATGTGGGAGGTATGATGATTCTTAGTATGTTGTGGAAACGACTATTTATTATTGTGAGCACAAGTGGTGTTAGTAAAATGATTTTTTTTTAATTGTTCAGAGAGACAGTGGCTAAGGAGTGATGCTAAGTTGACCCTTATGGATTCATGGTTAGGATAGGGGTGATAAGGACAAGTAATTATGATTGTTTGGTATTTATGGTTGGGTGAAACTTGGTTGTTCCATTTATTTTCTGGAATAACTATTATAGATATATATCTTTATCTGATTATTTTTCACTTCTATAAGATTATTGAATTTCTTGTAGTTATAAGACCTAATCTATGTAGTTGTGTTTTACTATTCAGGATGAATTTAATTATTAACATTCAAATGCAAGTTTAGATATATGTTATTGTATATGTTGGATACATATTAAATTGCATGTAGCTAAAGAATTAGATGTAGTATAGAATTTGATGTAGTTATAGAAATTTCGTAGAGTTACAAAATGGTATGTATATTACAAAATTAGATCTTATACAGACACATGCCTTCCACATGATATTAGATGTATCTCCTTCATTCAATATAATATGTAATTATGTGGACAATGATGAGTAGAAGGGTTTTGTAAATATCTTAAAGACTTACTTATATATTTATATATATATATATATATGTGGGATTTAAATACTTTTACAGGAAAGTTTACTATCTTGGAAATAAGATACAGATTCTGTAAATTAAAAATTATCAATGGTCTCCCCGTATGAATTTTAGTAGATCCATATTCCTAATTTTTTAGGGAAGAATTGTAGATTTGGTGAGTGAATTCATACAAAACATGAAGTAATGCAGTTTACATGTAGTATTGATTATTTTCCAGCTTATTGAATATATATTTCATACCAAAATAATGTATAAACTCATGTATTGATCAAAGAGAAATACATTATAAAGACTATGCCTATCAACAAGATATATCACATATAGGAAATACAAATGTAGAGCACATAGATAGTTTATATATATATATATATATATATATATATTCCATAAATGAGACTTAAAATGATAATAGACAAATACATAAAACTCATAGCACGTATTCTTAAGAATATAAGTTTATTAATTTGTGACTTGATGGACAGTCAAAAAATAGAGTGTTCTATACAAATCAATTCCAAGGATCTCTAGAAAAGATCTAGAAAAGGAAATGAGATTCCAAGATTGAACCGGAATACCTTCCGCAGCCTTAAAAATTTTCCTTTCTTAACTGCATGCGGCGATATCCAACCTGCAAGATAAATAGAGAGTACATTGAGAGACTCTTGATGAATATAGTGTAAATATAATAGGAATAGTTAATACAAGGGGAAGGAACGTATTGTGAAACCACTTATCTCTTATGGTTCGATTTTCACCGGGAGTATACTCCATGATGAAAGGTGTCTAATAATTTTCTTCTTTGATGAATATGTATGCCTCCTCGTATAAACGCGGAGGTTGTTAAACACTTAATAAATGAGCCCTGGAAGGAATGTAGAATGTGGAAGAAGAGGGAAACATGGACGCCTGATGGTTTCCCCTTGCACAATCATGAGAGACCCATCATTAGTGTTGTATCCAAGAGGATAACTCAAGATGGTAATTTAATCAACTGAAAATAAAGAAATCAGAGCCTCCTTCTTTTATTCTGGGTATTAATGAATACAAAGTATCTTAGTCATGGGGAGATAATTACCATAATATATATATCTAGAAATAAACTAAAGATAAATCTAATTAAACATAGTTTTAAATGCCATCTTCACACAGAGCATACAATCCCTTCAATAAAGAATACTTGGACAATATACTCGGTGAAGGTATATACAGGGATCTAAAATATGAGAAATTTTTGTCGAGTACTCTTTTTCCAACGAGAAATTAACTCGATTTATATTAGAGATATAAATTATTTACATCACAAGTAGCCATTACAATTCGTCCCGAAGACCCAGCCGGATTTGACCTCAAGACCTCCTCCCAACACTTGGAAAAAGGTACTTGTCATTACCAACCGCGCTGTCTCACGGGATAGGTGTCGAGTACTCTTAACCATGAGCAAAGTTAATAGACGTTATGTGACCGTGACTCTAGTAAACGCTGGGGAAAAAATTGTAAGAGGAAAACCTTTGTATTTTAAAATCCACAGAAAAATCTTAATAACAGATAGCTAAGGGATAAATAACATCTACAGAAATCTGGAAACCATTTCTTCTCAAATAAAGAGTTATTGTCAATATTTAGACAAATAAATATTTATCAAGAGAAAATAATGGCGACCGATAAAAAATTCTTACAGAGTAATTAGTATACTCGTTAGGGTTTGAACAAATATAAATTATCGGCCAGAACTTGATAGAGTTATTGTATCCTTGAGCGAGGAAGCAAAGAATGGGCTCCTTCTGAACTGCATTCGAAGAAAACCTCAAGAAAAGAAAAAAGAAACATAGTGTAACAACTAGGTCATTCCTCATCGCTACCAGGTTTCACTGCCATCGAAAATATTTCGGATTTAACCTATAAAGAGGACTCATTCATCCAGAATGCTAAGAACAGAATTATAGGGTTTGGAAAGTTACACATTGAAACGATATCTCAATGGATCGAGTATTGGGAAAACATTGCAAGTTGTCTCGTTCAAGAAAGCGTTGGATACATCGAGCCCTCCACTCACACCTTGCATTAAACAACACAATACATAGTACAGTAATCCCATGTGAAGTCACAAAGGGTAGAGAGAAGGGATTGGCTAGGGCTTTGTGATGGCAGGCGAGAGTAAAAGAAAAATATTATAAAATATAATAATCCTATTCCTTTAGTATTGTCTTAAATGAAGACATCCTAGGAGAAGCCTTAAAACCAAGCCACTACTTATGACGATTGAACAATACTACCTATGAAAACGTTATGGGGTCGACAATTGTGCAGGACGTGTCATGAATTGGTAGTTATGGAGTTATGCACCTCATTTTTTTTTTTTTTTTGGTAAGTAACTATATATATAAAAATCCTTTTAGAGCCAAAAATTATAGTATCACCAAGTTTGTTCAAGGATTGTAGTTATTGAATTGTCCTAGAGGGAAACCAATTCAACCATCCTTCCAAATTAAAACCCTAGATTCAGATAAAGTTCAAATATTAATTTTAACCAACTAGAACAAAATTGACCATGGGGAAACCGATTCGTCTAGGATTCTAGACCCTCTAGGACAAATGTATGACATACAAAATGAAAATTAATCGTAAATATAGGTGGAAAAATACAAACATAACAAACAATAGACCATGCAATCTGACACCTGTGAAGATGTCGTAGCTCATGCAGCTGACATGTTGCATGCCACAGTATCCAAAGTAGGTGCCTGGAGAGCCGAAGTCAAGCTTGTCGCTACGTCGTCCACTGGTGAGATTTGGAGAGTCGAAACCAAGATCGTCGCTGAGGTCGTTGGTGCACTAGGTGCCTGTTCTGTGAAGTGTCAAGAGCCATGCAAAGAGGATATAATTGACATTATTTGTGTCCCCTTCTTGTCCATAATTTCTAGGTGAGACCATAGTTCGTCCACCTCCTTGTGAATTTCGAACACCAGGTCTTGCAAAATTGCAAGTTCGTCTTGGAATTTTGCACATGTAGCTCAATCCGAACAAGAGTGGGTATGGTCCCGAGGTTTCTCCTAGTGGATGGAGTTTTCCTCACGTGGATACTGGACTGGTGGTGAGTACACTAGCGGTGGCGCATGAGCTTAATTCTCAGGCGAATTGGGTGGGACGACCAAGGCAGGTTGCAAGGAAGAGGATCAACCCAGAAATGGCTCTGGGTGAAATCCCAGTGAGTTCCCCAAGAGGAAGAACCACTCAAATTGGCAAGCCCAAGGCGAGGAAAGAGGCGAGAGGCTACTGTAGCTCTGAGAGGATTGATGAGAGGAGGAGGGCGAGGAAGGCAATGAGTTGTGTGAAGGTTCGAGGGAAGGCTGAGGTCGAATGGCCATGCACGACCTATTTTGGTACTAGGTCGAGCCCCACTTGGATTTCCCCCATAGTCGAGGCATGGACAAAGAAAGGAAAAGGTGAGCAAGCACAGAGAAATGACAAGTTTAGTAGGTGAGCACCAGGGAAGGGTGCAAACCATAGGATGGCTCTGGTGAGAAGAGAAAGAAATAAAGAATCTATCGGTGATATTCATGGTATGAATATCACTGGAGAGGGAGGAAACACACACGCAAAGGTGACCACAGTAACGATGACTCCATAGATAGGACGAGAAGGCAGAGCATAGTGAACTTGGAGCGTTAATGGTGTGTTGGTAAGAGTGAAGGAGGGTTAAGTTCAATGTGTGGGAGGAGGGGAGGGGAGGGGCATGTGCCAACCACGTGGCTAGTACTATGCTGGCAGGTGTCGTCCCCTCCATATTGACACTTGTTCCTCACTAACACCCCATCCGGGGGGCTATCTATAGTAAGAGCCCTATCCATGCATCTTTGGAGGATTGATTTCTCCTGGTGGGTAGAGGCCATGCAAAGAAGGTCTGATCCCTGGAAGGAAACTCCAATATTGGATAAATCATCTGAAATATGATTGGATTTACATTGCACATGTGAAGGGATGAGAGCTTGGTGAGGCTGAATGAGAGTCGTAATGGTCCTGATCCCGGAGGAGAGATGCCAACAAGGTGATATTTTGTCTAGGTCCACTCCATTAAGAATTATCCCAAAGAGGTTGAGAATAAATTGGGAGTCCCCATCCACAATCATTTGGTGGTATCCCTAAGCTAGAGCAATCTGTAGACCTTTTGTGAGACCCCATAGCTCTGCCATGTTTTTTGTGGTATGACCCATGCTACTCGCTAAGATGAGAAAAATGTTCCCATGTCTATTGCAGAAGACCACACCAAAACCTACTTCCCCTAGATTTCCTTTTGAGGCACCATCGAAATTTAACTTGATAAATCCTTCAAGCAGAGGAGACCAAAGAGAGGGGCTACCCTTGAATTTGGAGCATTGGGGAATGTTGGAGGAGGATGGATTTAATGTGACATTCCAGTTGTCTATGATTCCCTGTTCTTGTGTAGATCAAATCAAATCTGCTTCTTTCCATTGTTGCAAACTAATGGTTTCTCTGATGTTGCTGTAAATTTGGGTCCATATAATTTTCCAATCCTACTATTTCATTAGAAAGATTTGTTTATTCCTCTCTTTATAAATTTTCCATAGGATGAACCCGGGGAGTAGCTTCCAGATGTGATTCAGAATGGGAAATTTGAAAGCTATATCCTTCCATTCTTCAAAGATTTCCTTGAGGCCCTCATGCTTGTGATCTGACATGTGCATGACTGTAGCACATTGATCCCAAACTTGGGAGTTACAGTAGTAGATATTGAGAAAATTATTTTTTGTTTCCGCTTCCTTCAAGCAAAGCGGACATATGGATGGCCCCGTGAATCCCCACTTCATGAGATTGTCCCAAGTGAGAATACTTCTATGAGCCACCATCCAAAGGAAGGTATTGATTTTGGGCCAATGATTGTTTGAACTAATTTTGGTCCAGACCTTCTCATGGGGGTTGTGTTTATGGTCAGACTTGATAGTATACGCTTATTGGATGTTGAAGATTCCTCGTGAAGAATGTCCCCACCGCAAGGTGTCCTCTCCGTGAATGATTTAAGTTTTCATGGCATTGATTAGATTGTACCAGGGTTGTAGATCCATGTGCTCTATAATATGAAGGTCCCTTCTAGAGAATTTCCATATTTTCCAAGTGGCACCAAGATGATTCTCTTTGTAGTAGTCTGCTATTGTTTTCAATCCCGCTTGGGTAGCTGGGATAAGGAAGGTGTCACCCAGGGAATCATGCACCAGAATAAGCATCTTTTACCGTGAGTCATTCCAAAAGGAAGTTGTTTTTGTGTTACGGATTTCCCAGAAGGCGTGATTCACCACTAAAAGACGATTCTGCTTGTTGTATTCTAGATTAAGGAACCTAGAGTATCCTCGTTCCATCTGATGAGGTTCTTTTCGACAATGCTAGGAACATACTTTCTCCTCCACATCTTGGCCCAAAAATCTTGGGGTCTCTTAAGCCATCTCCACCATATTTTGGTGCTCAAAACTTTATTCAGAGTTGTCAGATCCCTAGTCTTGAGGTCTCCTTGTGATGTGGGTTTGCAGAGATTTTCCCAACTAACCAACACCATTTTTTTCCCAGTCTTTTCCCCCTGTCATAGAAAATGTCTTTGTAGGGTTCTGGTAGCATTAAGAATGAAGCTTGGAGAAACTGAGGAGAAGGTGTAGATAGGTAGGGCTTGCAGGGTAGACTTAAATAGGATAAGACGACTGGGGAGGTTGAGTGCATGAAAGGTCTAAGAGGCCAATATTTTCATGAAAGAAGTCAAAAGGCCTTCCTAGGAGCTATTTTTGAGGGCCTTGTCGAGGAGGGTAATACCTAGATATTTGGATGGAAGGGAGATTCAAGTGAAACCCAATATCGATGTTATGTGAATCTAGACTGGGACCGAGGTGTTAAAAAAGAAGATTTGAGATTTTTATTTGTTAATATCCATTCCCGAGGCATCACAAACATTTTGAAGTAGAGAGAGGATGTTTTGGGCCTCTTGGACCATGGGGGATCCCATCATTAAGGTATCATCAACAAATTGACTGTGAGAGACCAGAGGATTGATGCCATGCAAGGGTAAACCGACTAAGGTATGGTCTACAATTAAATCTTGAATAGAGCAACTTAGGCCTTCTGCCATGATTATGAAGATGAAGGGTGACAGGGAATCCCCTTAACGTATCCCTCAAGTGGGTGAAAAGGGGAGGGAGGGAACTCCATTGATGAGGATAGAAAATAAGGAAGAGGAGGTTAGATTTAAAATCCAGTCAACCCAGGAGGAGGAAAATCAAAAGGCCAAGATAATAGACTTCATGTAAGCCCAACTTAACTTGTCAAAATCTTTGGAAAGATCTAATTTTAACAACGTACTTGGATTTTGGGTATTTTGAAGAGAGTGAATTCATGTGTTAGAATGACATTGTCCAAGATTTTCCTTCCTTCCACATATCCTGACTTCTCTGGTGAAATAATGAAGGGAAGGAGAGGTTTGAGGCACTGAGCAATCACCTTTGTTAGCATCTTGTAGATTGCATGGCATAGAGATATTGGCCTCAACTCTTTTGGGTGATTGATTTTCTCTTCTTTGGTAATGAGGGTGAGGAAGGTAGCATTGAGAGATGGAAGAACTTGACCCAAAGCCCTAGATTCCTCAATAATATCCCACACTTCCTCCTTTATCTTTGGCCAAGAGTGGCGGAAAATGTCTGAAGTGAAGCGGTTTGACCCATGAGCTTTTCCTTCTGGAGTATCATGAAGTGCCAGATCCACTTCCTCAATTGTTATAGGCCTCATAAGTGCTTCATCCCATTCCACAGTGATTGTGGAAGGTATGTGTTGGGTGGTTTGAGCTATGTCATGAGATCTATCGCCCAGAGGCTTGGACAAGAGATCTTGGTAATAGGAGACCAACTCTGTTTCCAGTTCCTCGTGAGAGTGGAGATTTTTCCCTTCTTCTGTGACCAGGTGGGAGATGTGATTTACATGTCTTTGTTGAATAGTGGACCTATGGAAGAATTTGGTATTTCTACTGCCCTCCTTTAGCCATTGCACTCTAGATTTTTGTCACGATGAGATTTCCTCTTGGGCTCTCCTTTCCCCCAACTTTTGACTTATCATTGCTTCTTACATCCTGAGCTCCTCTATGATTCCTTGATCTATAATTTGGATCTGTAGGATCCTCATTTGTTAATTCAAATGTTGTTGGGCCTCAAAGATATTTCCGAAGGTTTTTTTGTTACATATATTGAGGCACTGCTTGAAGTTTTTGAGTTTCTACTGGAATTTGTACATCTTGGAGCCATGTTGAATGGTCAAATCCTGCCACTAGATGTGGTACATGTCTTGGAAGTCTAGGTGGTTGAGCCAAAATGGCTCAAATATGAAGGGCTTGCAACCCAGAGAAGTTAGAATGTGTAGCCATAGTTGGATGGGCCAACGATCCGACCGGGGAGTGTCGAGGATGTGAGCTTCCATAGTTGTTCCATCCATCAAGAGGGAGTCTGAGATGAGGAAGCAATCAAGGAGATAAGATACCTATTGGGATATTGATCTTTGATTTGTCTAAGTGTAGAGTCCATTTGGTGTTTCCATGTCGATGAGGCCTAGCTTGTCGATTAAGGCTTAAAAGTGCCCTGACTCCACCTCAAGTTTGTGTGTTCCTCCTCTTTTATCATCCAGATTGCAAATCATATTACAATTCCCTCCAAGAATCCATCAAATTCCTGAGGTAAGGGTGGAAAGTACTTCGATATTTATAATTAAGGATTTTTTGTCTCGTGGTGTTGCCTATCCATACACATTCGTGAGGTATCCAGACTTGTGGGAACCAATAACCTTGTAAGTCGTTGAGATTGACCACCTGGTGGTAAATAAATTATCTAGGATCACTAAGGTCAGGTTCCAAAGGATTTCTAGACCCTCAGGCGAGCCCACTGCATCAATGCAAATTCCCTTTCCTTGCTTCCAGTAGCAAGAGAGAACTCAATCCATTTCCACAGTTGCACATTTAGTTTCTTGTAGCAACATCATGTCTAGTTGTTCCGCTATAATATGTTCTCGTAGTAGACTTTTCTTACTACGACCGTCGATTCCACGTATATTCCAAGAGATGATCTTCATGATGAGGATGGGGAGGGGAGAGGGGGAATTATTTCAGAGATGAGATGTATCTGACCTGAGTTAATCATAAAGTGTCCAATCTCCTATATGAGCTTCTGAGTGAACTTCCTTCCCCTTTTATTTTCTTCTTTTTGAGTTTTGAATTGTTCTTTTAGTGTATTTCCTTGTATGCCCAGGCCTGAGCTAGATCTAGTGACGAATCCTGCCGAAGAGTTGAGGAATACTTTGTGGACTTTGCATAACTGGTCTGGAGCGACGGTGTATAATTTTTTGTGTCAATAGGCTTGTTCGAGATGTTCCAATTCTATTACAGCTAAATCCTTCTCATATAGGTCCATTTCTACATCTCTGTCTTCTAGATCTAATGGTTCTACATCTGTAACATTGGAGGCTCGAATGGAAGAGGTTTTCTCCACAACTGGGGTTTCCATCTCTTTTCCTTTTGTTTGGTCGTGTTGAACCTCCATCGTAGGAGGGATCTATGTAGTTTCCATATTATCTAGAATCCGATGTAAGGCATCGAAAGGGTTACTGGAGGCTGCTTCCCTATTAGTTGTAGTGATTGTTCTCTTGGCCCCTTATCTCTATCTTCCTGCTACTGGTATGAAACCGTCCTTTGTTTTTCTTGTTTCAGGATTTTCTTCCTTCCTTACCATGTTGAGGGAGTAGTATTTGAAGAGATGGTCGTGTTCATGGAATTTCATACAACAGAACAGTATGTCCTCATAATCAAGGGTTTGTGACCAGTTCTCATCATGGTATTCCAAGGCAATGGAACCTGGTAGCAGCTTAGAGATATTTAGGTAGATGCAAATGTGCGCATATGAGGTGTACCTCAACTGCTTGGTTTCTTTTAAATATTTTATGTATACTCCAATGGTGTTTCCAATACCCTCCAGTACTTCTTCAATCTAGAACTCTTGTGGCAGGGAATAAAGTTGAATCCATCCTGGTGCATGCACAAAATCCTCTATTTGATGGATAAACTTATTCGTCCACAAACACAAGAAGAGACCAGCTGAGTTGAAAAAGTAAGGACCTTTGTCAAAGATGTGGTTCCTATACTCAAGATTGTGCAGGATTATTGTGAAGAACCCTTTGGAACCCAAATGGAGGTCATAGTGACCTTTGGGTTTCCACCATTGTTGTATCCATTTTATCAGCTCATGTTCAGAGGGCCATAACCCTAAACATTTCCCAACCATTGCGTAATATCACATGTATTTCTTTTTTTATTCTATTATGTGTGTGATGATAACATAATTCGATTCTTGCGATGTGTGAGGGATGCACTTTCAGGGTTCCTAGGGTCACGCTTCTCTTGTCTGAGCATTCCCTGAATTAATTTCCATTTCCTTTTCTTTGAATGATCCTTCGAAAAGAAGTTGAGAGTGCAAATCAGGGGGTGGTTCAAAGGTTAGTGGTCTGGAACCACTATCTATGTTTCCTTGCATTGCGATGTGACTATATGAGGCACCTCATGGCCCTCCCTTTTTTGGGAGCATGTTTTGGCCCATGAGGGGCGTCCAAGTGCATGAGGGGTTGAATGAAACCCTAACCCTAGCGTGCCTCACTTAGAGCTCATTTGACTTGAAGAGGAGTCGTTATGCACCTCATTTTAAATGTTAAACTCCTTTAAGATTTTAATAAAACTATAAGTATGATACCCCTCATATCTATGATTTACAATCATGGTTCATAACCCGAGCCCATCCACAAGGGTTTGGTGCATTTAATGACTTACCTTAGAAATTCAATTGTATAGGAAAAGAATATGCTATGAGAGATCCTTATTAATAATACTTGTGACAAGAAACTATATATTTATATACTAGATAAAACTCAGTGAAAGAGTAAGGAAACATCCACGATGATTTACAAGAAATTCTATAAAGGGTTAGTATCACGTGAATGTATTTCTCTTAAAAATAAAGGGTGTAAGAGTTGAATTCCATCTTATAATCTTGAAAGGGAAACCTTATTATCTTGATGTACAAGTTAACAAGTGGTAATAGTCTTAATGGAATTAAAAAGGATGATGATAAGTGTTTATAAATAATTTTGTAGATTACTTTTAAGAGTATATCTAAATCAAGGAAGAGTTGGCGAAGAACATATCCTTATTTCTTTTAAGCTTAAATCTATTCAACAAAAGGAAAATAAAATAAAATTAGTAATAGATATGAGGTATGTTACAGTATGAAGGGTTTTGTTGGTTAGATTACTTGAAACTAGGGTCTTAAAACCATGCACCAACAACGTTTAACCTTATCCTCTAAATAATTTCTATTTTTATAGCATACCTTCTCCACATGTCTAGTTATTTCATAGTATTGACGTGTCTTCTTCTTTTGAGTTTGATGGGGTGCATCTGTTTTCCCTTTAGGTTTCTAGTTGAGGCATCGAGGAATCTATGTTGGGGTATCAAACCATCCTCTTTTCCTATGATTTGACTTGAAATTTCCCTTGAGCAAGTGGGATTGAAATTTACCACCAATCTTGTCTTCTTCAAGAAATATGTGTTGATGAATAATCAAAAGACCAAAAAAAATATACAAAGGTGTAATGCTTACCGTCTTCCTTTCTTGCCTACCATTTAGTGTGGAAATTCGAAATGAACATGTCAAATGGTGTTCTCAAATTCATCACGACTAGCTCGATGAATTTTTTGTTTTTATTCTAATAATTATTTCTACATTCTACCAATTTCAATTGAAGTTTCTTCACACATTCCAATTATTCCTCTATTATATCAAAATAATGAGGGTCGAGAGAGGTCAAATATTTATCCAACTTCATGTTGTGGATTTCATCGACTCTATCGAATAGTGAATTCAACTTATTATATACTTAATTAGGGAAATCAATTCCATTGATATGAAAATGAATCTCTCGTGAGATATAGTTCATGATAGCCCCCACAGCCTCAAATTTCTTTCCATGAAAAACAAACTTTGCATGATCATTTATTGGATCTCGAATTGCAATCTCTATATACTTCCAAAATCCTTTACTCTTCACTAGGGTTTCCATGTTTGGTTCCCATATTGTATAGTTTGATCCATTTAGAATTATAGGATCAATATTCGAAGCCATCTTCGATATCTAAACAAAATAATTATGTTTCGATAAGTTATAATCTTCAAACCATCGACCAAGAGTTAATCACACAACAGATCAGGAACAAAAATCTTTGCAGATAACAAGCGAGGTTTCAAACCATCGGTTATGATACTTTGTTGGGGATTTGGTGTAAACTGATATGAAATAGACAAACAATACTTTAGATAATCGAAGGGGAAATAATATTTTGAAGACAAAAAAGGTGGTTTCTAAAGACACTGCTACAACACTGAATAATAGTGCACTGTGATCAGAACACCAAAACGAATATTTGACATAATTTTCACAACAAAAATATCACTAATCACTTGATTATAATTATACATATGTTCTGTTATTTATAGGCTCATTATATAACCAACTTGCCTAAAATCGGGAGGATCTTGTCCACCTATAATTGTCATTTGTAAGAGTTTACTCCATCAAATCCATGATGTCTATTCATCTCAACAAGGATGCTTAACTGGACCATCTGTGCATCCAACTCATAGTGAATTTCTCATTTGGTTGATCCACCGACCAATAGAATTCTCATCTACTTGATCGACTGATGTATAGATCTGGTCGACCATGAGACCGATTGTTTTCAAATGTATGTCGACCGCTCGACCAACTAATTCTAGGAGAAGTGTCTTGAACCATCATGACTTGATGTTGCAACATGTTGGGCTATGTTTTTCACATTGTGACATTGGGTCATGAACATGAAATGCAAGAATGGGATATATTCATCACATTGTGACGTTTGCAAATTCTTATCACATTATGATGTTAAGATATGTGCAAAAAATTTAAATGTGAGGATATGTTCATCAAATTGTGACAACAATGAAATGTTTGTCACATTTGGATGTTACCATATTTTACATATTACGACATTACTATGTTCATCACGTTGCAACATTAATATGTGTGTCATGGTGCAACATCTAGTTTTCTTTGTGAGATTGTAACGACAGGTTATGTTCATCACATGACAAGGTTGGTTTATGTTTGACACATTATGGAAAGGAAGTTTTGGCCAAGATTTAAAAAAGAAAATCTAACAAAGTGTTTCCTTTGTCACAAAGATAAGAACTTTGAGTTGATGTGATGCCTTACATAGAAGGAAATTTAGAATCATAATTATTCTAAGGACATTAATATCAAATCATCTTGAACTTTATGAATGATGATTTTTACTAGTTCTAAAAACATTGATAGAAAATCATCTTGAACTTCGTAGATAATGAATTATACTTGATCTAAGGACATTGATAGCAAATCTACTTGATTTATGCTTCTTCTAAGGACATTGATCACAAATCATTTAATAATTTATACTTGCTATAAAAACATTAATAAAAACTATGACCATTATACATCCATATCTAATTTTTATATACTTTTCATTTATTATATTTTTCATGAGTGGAATAATTAAAAAAGAAAGTCTCCCACCCATAGAAAACTTTCATTAAAATCCATATACACAAAAAATATTTCATTAAAATCGATATACTTAAAAGAATAAATTCCACATAAGCATTAAACTATATTCTCAAACCATTAAAATAAATAGAAGTGGTATAGTCATTTATAACCATACCAATTATAATTACCAAAAAAATTTATAAAAATATTTTTGAACATATATATATATATATATATATATATATATATATATATATATATATATATATGCTTATTGCTATGAAATAATAACAAAAAAAATATTAAGAAACTATAAATATGGTTTATTACTATTATTCCATTAATAAATACTTATATAATCTAACAAACTAAAAATATGGTTTATTCCTATTATTTCTTTAATAAATATTTTGAAATATAAAAAAATTGCAATCTTTCTCCATATATTTATAAAATTTACAAATTTGCAATCTTTTTGAAGATTAAATATATTTAAATTGAATTGGATTAAAATTGAATTATTATTTTTTTAAATGAATTTAAATTATGATTATTATTATTTTCTTATTAATATAAAATTACCCTCTAAATACTTATTATTCCATTAACAAATATTTTTTTTTTGTAAGTAAGATTGTATAAAAAACCTGCCAAAATCAAAGATTCCAGTATCATCCCTTTGTTCCAAGCTGTAAACACTGAGTTGCCCCGAGGGGAAACCAACTGAGCTAGCTGAACTATTTTTTAGTTCAAGTCTTAAACTTTCAGTCATAACAAGTCTTATCAACAAAATATTACATCTTGATCTTTCTACTAACATATAACAATAAATTGTAGCCCCCTAAGGGTGACCATATTGACAGTAATTGACTCAAACAGTAAATGAAAGAGATTATCACTATAGAATCTATGAGGAAAAACAATAGTTATATGACCCTCTAGCCGAGCAAAATAAAAGAGACACATGTGCATGTCAAGTGGTAGGGTTGTAGTGCGACCACACATCCATGGAGGTGTCACCGAGCATTGGGTCCCCAAGAGGAGCTGGCTGCTCCTCGATTGGTGTCGCATCATCCTCCTTGAATGGTGTCGCGTCCTCGTCCTTGACTGGTGCATCTTCCTCCGAAGACCCAAGCGGTGGAGCTAGTGTCCCAGCCTCTGCTGCGTGTGCTTCTCTAGCTGAGGGGTGTTATGTATTCTGCATTACTGAAAGCAATTGCAAGAATTGCATTTCTCTCCTGTCCAGAATATCCAAGCGAATCCATAGATCATCCAAGTCCCATCGTAACTCAAAAACTAGGCCTTGTAGTAATGCAAGGCCTTCTTGCAATTCAAATTTAGAGTCAGCACAAGAGTTTATAGGGGAGTGAGGCCGTTGTTGTGAACCTTGGCTTACTTCATGGCCATCACACTGAGAATGAGTGCGATGTAGCAGGGCATGGGGCAACTGGGGAAGCGAGTGGGTCAACTAATTTGGTGGATCCACTGGTACTAACTGTGAGGCAGAGGCAAAATATCCAAGGGGCCCTGGGTTAAATATGAGAGAATTCCTCGAGAGATAAAACCACTCCAACCTTCTACAAAAAGGTGACGAGAGGGGTGGGAGGTTGTTGGGATTGTGGCTCGACTATGCCAGGGAGGAGAACGAGGAAGGTGATGAGGAGGAGCAGTTGTGGTAAGGTGCGGGAAGGGGGCAGAGGGCCAAACGTAGTTGGATGGGATGACATCTCGAGCCTCATTTGGAATTCCCCCTATATATCGACATCTATGAGACATAATGAGGGAGGAAACACCCAAGAGAGAAAGATAGCAGGCATAGGAGCAGCTGAGCAGAAGGCCGAGCTTTGGAGGATTTGACCACAGGAGAATGAGGCGTCTAGTGCACCTAGTGCAATTCATAGTATCTGAGTCACTGGTTCCATCCATTAAACCAAAGCACGCGCAGAGTAAATACATAACCATGGCACTAGTTCATCGAAGGGACGAATAGCCATAGTAAGGCACACTGAGATTAATGACACCTTGTATTATGAAATGTGGTTTTAAGATCATTAAGGTGGAGGGAGGGGGAGGCATGTGTCCGTCACATGGCTTAAGCTATGATGGCTCTCTCCTTGCTGCTCCTCTTTGAAAAGTGTCTCCCACTATCACCCCATTCAGGGAATTATTGATGGCTAGAGATTTTCTCTAGCATCTCTGAAAGATAGGGTGCATCTGGTGGATGGGGGCCTGGCACAGAAGATCCGATCCCTCCGTATCCATTCCAATGTTGGCCAGTTCATCTGTAATCTGATTCGCCTTTCTCCTCACATGGGAGGGGATGAAATCCTGACTGGGTTGGAGAAGCATTGCAATTGTCCTCAGTCCATGAGATAGTCACCAACAAGGAGAAATTTTCTCTGGATCCGCCCCGTTCATAACTTTCTGAAAGAGGGTGAGAATTACTTGAGAATCTCCTTCCACTATGAGTTTATTAAAGTTGTTCTCTGTGGATAATTGTAACCCTCTTGTGAGGTCCCATAGTTCTACTGCATTGTTTGTATTATGACATAAGTTGCCTCTGGTAATGAGAAGAATACTCCCCTGATGGTTTTGAAATACCACACCAAATCTTGCTGCGCTCAGGTTCCCTTTGGAAGCTCCATCAAAGTTTACTTTGATAAAGTCCACTAAAGGGGGGGACCACTGAGATGGGCTATCCCCTCGAGAGGGATTACGGGAGGAGAGAGCAGACTCTACTATGTGATTAATTTCTAATTATTCAGGATGCTTTGTTCTTGGGTGGGACAAGTTAAGTCTGCCTCAGTCCACTGCTGGAAGAACACTGTTTCCGTTATGTTGTAACAGACACGGGTTTAGCCGTGTTGCCAATTTATTTGGGCATTATTGAACATCCTTCCATAACTTTTCCTTCTAGATTTTCCAAAGGATAAAGGCAGGGAGAAGATTCCAGATGCGATTTAATATAGGCGACTGAAAATCCACTTCTCTCCATTCTTCGATGGTGGTGCCTATGTTGTCCCTCTTACGATATGAAGTGCGCATGATGGTCATGCAATGATCCCAAAATTGAGTGTTGAAGGGGAAATTGTTTAGGAGATGGTTCATTGTTTCCACCTCTGCCAAGCATAGAGGAAAAATAAATGGATGGTCCTGTAAACCCCCTTTTAGTTAGATTATCCTAGGTGAGAATTCTTATGTTGGCCACCAACCAAAGGAAGATGCTGATTTTTGGCCAGTATTTCAGAGAACAGATTTTTCTCCAGAATTTCCTCGGAGGGGGGAGATTGAGATTGTACTTAATGGTGTAAGCTTCTTGAATGTTGAAGGTGCCCCTTGGTGAGTGTCCCCAACTCAAGATATCCTAACCTTGCATGATGGGAATTTTTCGTGCGTTGGTCATATTGTGCTAGGGATGAAGGTCCACTTGTTCTTCGACATGTAGGTCCTCTCCATTAGAATTCCACCATCTCCAGGTGGCATTTGTGGGGTTGTCCTTGCAGTAGTTTTCCACTTTTTTCAGTCCTTCTTGAGTGGCTGAGGTGAAGCAGGTATCGGCCCATGCTTCTTGTGCCAATATAGGTAATTGTTGCCACAAATCAATCCAGAAGAGGGCAGTTTGACCATTCCAAATTTCCTAGAAGGCGTGATTGACTACAAGGTGCCATTTTTTCTTGGCAGTTGTCCATATTAGGGAGACTGGGTTATCTTCATTCCAACGAATGAGGCTTCTTTCTGTTGCGTTGGGGGTATACTTTCTTCTCCAAATCCTGGCCCAAAGGTCTAGGGGTCTCTTCAACCATCTCCACTAGATCTTGGAGCTAAGTACTTTATTCAAAATTGAGGGGTCTTTGATTCCCAAACCCCCTTGAATCTTGGGTCTGCAAAGCTTTTCCCAGTTGATCAATGAAAATTAATTCCCCGCTTTGAGCCCCTACCAAAGAAAGTTCCTTTTCAAGGATTTGATAGTGTTGAGGATGAAGTTAGGGGCCGCGAGGGTTGAGAAGGCATAAAATGGGAGAGCTTGTAGAATTGACTTGAGAAGGATGAGGCATCTGGGAAGATTGAGAGCTCGATAGGTCCAGGAGGAATGTATTTTCGAAAAGGAGGTGAGGAGGCTCTCCCAAGAGCTATTTCTAAAGGCTTTTTCCAGGAGCGGGATTCCGAGGTATCCATTAACAAATACTTTTTAACAATTTATTTATGATTTTTATTTTTATTTTTAATTGTATTTATTTCTTCCATTTTATTTATTTATTTATATGATTTAATAATACTAATTTATTATTTTTATTTATTTATTTCCAAACCTCCCAAAATATACGATATTAGCTTACTTAAAATCTTGATCTTAGTTTTTAAAAGAAACTTTTATGATAAATGGAAATGAACTAGAACTATATTCACTATGCATGATTTCTTAAGGGGATAATTTGTCTCTAAGTGATAGTATGTGCATTATTAAAAGGTTTTGTGTACAATGCATAGATCTTAAGGGATATGTGTCAAGTATTTGTCCCTGGACATTTATCCTAGGTATTCCAAGTAGTTTTTAGAAGTTTTGAGGGCTAATTGTTCATGAATGAGGCTTGAAACCACTAAACAAAAATTATATTTGATAAGTACTTTTTTCCAAGTAAGAATATAAGTAGCGTCAAAGTTAGAACAATAAAGAGCCATTGATGATTTCAACAAGCACATAAAACATCCTTAA
>ML776734.1:2580394-2620110 GCA_009831015.1 Picea engelmannii
GGGTTTTCTTCCCCTAGAGGGTTTCCCAGGATAAATGTTGTGTCTCTTGTGGATGTGTATTTCTCAGTGATCTTGTTCTTATTATGCTCTTATCTTATGAAATGCAAAGAACTATAATAATGGCATAAACATTAACAATATTTTGAAGGTCTTCCTATTAGGCCCCCACTTGGTTTGAAAATTCAATTTTTGGGAAAAAAAGGTTCTATTTTTAGATAAAGTGATCTCCTTTTATAGAAATGACATATCTAAGTCTCATTTGACATGGCTACAAGAGATTTAGAGTTTTCACAAGGAATGTGTGTCTCGAACTGAAACTACGTAAATGCAGTGCAATTTGGGTTTTTCAAATTGCTATCAATATCTATCAATTGAATGATATTCTTAATACAATGTTATATATATTCATCTAATGTAGGGGGCTCAATTCATCTCCTTACATCATATATGAGTGTGCATGCGAGATGATGTGAGTCTAAGAGGTGTTACTCGCAAGAGATCCAAAGGAACGTTTTGATCCTCCTTGTTGATATCAATGACTGCCAACAATATTGGGACCCATATTAGAGAGGGGTTTTACTCCCTAAGAGTTATCTCATCCCATTGAATCCAAAACCTGAGAAAATTCTAAGAAAAAATCAAAACGTAGGAACTAGGGTTCTTATGCCATGCATCTACATGCTTGGATCTATCACTTTGTTTCCAACAATTTGTTCTGCTTGATGGAGCAAAGTGTTCTTGAGTAGAATCCATCCATGTGGCTTTCTTTTAACATATCCTTCTATACAATTCTCTAGATGGATATCAATAGACTAAGAGTAGAACCAATACCACATATGCACAAGTAATGACATCACAATGATCAATAGCATCAAGAAAGCACAAAGTAATGAAGATAGCAGTAGGGGCATTGGAGTTCCCATCAATAGAGATGCAAGAGCGTTCACATACAATAATTCATATTGACTTAGTGTTGTCACAATTTCCTATGAACCTGTTACACATCTTGTAATTAAGTGTAACAAAGGAAATTTAGTTGCACGCAGAGCCAACTATGATGGATATTGCTAAAGTGAATGAGGACAATGCAATGCTACATGATGGATATACTAGACTAGTGAAAGACTAGGAAAAGGTTGGATAGAGATAAAGAAGGTTGAAAAATGTAGTGAAAGAAGTATACAACAACTTCCGACAGATACCAATGGAAGTAGATACTCCATTCGAAGAGAAAGTGAAAAAGATCAATGAAACTATTTAGGACTTTCACGTGAAAATTGTTGACATGGAAGCGCACACAACACCGAGTACTCCACTCAAAGAAAGAGAGAAAACAGAGAAGACAAATACAACGATAGTGGAAAGAATTAAGAGTTTGGATGAAGAATGTGCAAAGTTGTATGAATAAAACACACAAGTATGGACTTAGTGGTTGGAGAATGCAGAGACACAAGCATTGGAACAAAGGCTATAGACTGCATATGAGAAGTCACAAGATATCAAAGATACAATAAACACTTTGCCACCAATAGAGAGGATGAATGCAATTATTGAGAATAAGCAGTTAAACCAAGAGACATATAAAATTAGAACAAAAAAATAGAATCTTTCACAAAAGATGAATTGTTGTAGGAGGAAGCCCTTAGAGTGATAAAATATCTTGTAGCAGTGCAAGGCATAGTAAATCAAGGAACATAGGACAATGAAGATAATTTGAAGAATCCTATTACTGTGTAGAAGATAGACAGAATTTTGGCGCAAGAAGTACAAGCAAAGGAAATGATCACAAATACAAAGGAGAATTTTGAGAATCTCATTGGGACATTCAAGGGAGTGCAATAGTAGCACTAGAGGCTCGATATGAGCCACATGTGACTGTCAGGGCTTGTTCAGACATAAATTTTGGGACCATTCTTGGGAGACTGTGCATGAGCACACAAAGGAGGGAAGATAATTAGCGCATTTTTAGGATCAATTCATGTGAAAGATGGAAGACAATTAGAAGTCATTAGGTATTTTGGTTCCTTTGAAATGGGTTAAGCCCTAATGTAAATTCACAAATATGTAAGGGTGTTGGGTAGAAGGGAGAAAGAAGAAAAGTGGTGTGTGATAGATGTGAGAGCTAAGTGTGTAGTGTATTCGATAACGACAAGGTCATTTTAGGGTATAACTGAGATATCATGTATGAGTAGAGTGCGCATACATTGTATGAAATAATTCTCAATAACAATAGAAGGAGTTAGTCGTTGTGGATGTATCCCATTTTGGGTGAACCACATTAAATATGGTGTCTTTGTGTTATGCTATGATGTTTTTGTTTATTATATGTATTGTGCATATAAGAAGTCAGTCGTTGTGGATGTATCCCATTTTGGGTGAACCACGTTAAATATGGTGTCTCTGTTTTATTCTATGATGTGTTTGTTTATTATATGTGTTGTGCACATATGACTTACTTTTGTTATTATGCATATATTATATGTTTCTACACACATGGTATAAGATATAATGAATGAATGTTGAGGATAGTGGTTATGATGAATGCTTCGCATCCCTTCATGAATGTGGAAACCTGGTTCCTACATTCCCCATAGATAGCTCGTGTGAGACATCATCTACTTGCAGGTGATGTCGAAAGGGCCGATATCTTAGGTTTTGTTGCTGAATTAGTGTTGAACCCCGAGTTTTCTGAATGTGAACAAACAATGATTAATGTGAGAAATTGATTGTACATGAACAATAATTAGTAATTATAATATATATAACTTTGATAACTATATTCTTCATGAATTTAGTAGGTGTAGTTTTTAATTACATTTAGTATGAGTTATATAAAATAATACATAATCTTATTATTGCATTAGTATTCCACTTATTTGGATTAGTCTTATCAATTTTGTTGGGCATTACAAGGGTTATTTTACCTTGAATTTAACTTATATCAATGATATCCAAATTAATATGTAAAAATAACTAGATTAAAAATAAGTATAATTTAGAAGGTAATCAATAAAAAATAACATGATCACAAGTTTTGTATAATTTTTAAGGAAATGCACCATTAAAATTATTGAACACGACTAATGTGAATTTTTATATGAGTACATTGTATGACTTAATAGAACACACATTATGGATTTTCATGTAATGCAATCCTATCCAAGCCAACACTTTGAAAATTCAATATTAACATATATAATTTAAAAAAACATTATGGATTTATTATGGATTTTCATGTAGTGCAATCCTATCCAAGCCAACACTTTGAAAATTCAATGTTAACATATATAATTTAAAAAAACATTATGGATTTATTATGGATTTTCATGTAGTGCAATCCTATCCAAGCCAACACTTTGAAAATTCAATGTTAACATATATAATTTAAAAAAAAACGTAAACTCAAATATTATTTTGAATATTATTTTAAATTAATTTTTTAGAATATTGCACATGCACCTTCCTTCATAATATTAAGGAACCAATTATGATTATTTGAAAATGTGGTCTCTTCTTTGTGTATCTCACTCTTGATATCGCATTAAAAAGATGTCCTTTGAGTAATCTAAAAATGTTTCCATGCTTTAAAAACTCCATCCAATTGGTTTGTTTACACATAAGTTGAATCTACATCATTAATACAAGCTATACAAAAATAAAAAATATTTTTTAATCTCAATTACATATTATGTGCACTCTCACTCCCAATTCATTCTAAATCCCTTTATTCTAGGTAACATCATTTAAAAGAAACTATTCAAGAGATATGGAAAATATTAATTTAAACATAATTTAATGTATATGGTACATATAAAAAATAAATATATGTCAATTGGGTTTAACTTTAGTGGTTTGTGCTGAGGGATGTTCACCCCACCTAGGTTTAATTTCTCCAAGTGACATATTTAGCTCTTAAATGAGAATGCTATCCAAAAAATCCTTGTTTTTCTATAAAATTTGGTTTACCCTCGATATAATTATTCCCTCAAAAAAATAATAAATAAATACACTCACCCTTACTAGCCCACATGATCCACTTTGTATTATTTTGATGGTTTAAATTTGTTTTTTCCAAAAGCATCACCAAATAATATAAATCAAGAAAAGAAATGCCTGATTTACATTTAAATTATATGTATTGTTATAGCACATTTAACATAAGACTTTGACATCTTGATGCTCTCCTTTTTTATATTAAGTCTAAAAAATCTATAAGTGTTAGGAATTCTAGAATTCTTATAAACTTGACATAACCAATGATTTAGACTAGTTAACATAGTTGTTTAACCAAACCCATTGTTCTTAAAATGTAGCTCCTTGTTCACTCAATTATTAATAAATTAAATATATTATTATAATATCTTCTCTCACATGTACCATGTAGTCTTAGTCTCAAAGTGCATTATTACATAATCTATGTAGTATGCAGAATCATTCTTTGTCTCGGAACTTTGGAAATATTATGAATTTTTCTCGATTTTCTTAATGGACATGGCCTTTCCCTCTACATTTGTGTGCATGTCCTAGGAATAGGGGCAATACAAATGTACACCCCTTTTACAACGAAATACGATCGATTAGCATACCTCTTCAGAATAAGGAGACGATTCTGTCTCCGGGACGAATTGTAATGGCTACTTGTGATGTAAATGATTTATATCTCTAATATAAATCGAGTTAATTTCTCGTTGGAAAAAAGGAGACGATTCTGTTAAAATATAATTACTCCAGTTACCTAATTTTGGAGATTTTTAATTTTAAAGGAGTCGAAGAAAGCCGCAGAACAGCTGAGTTATCACAGTAAACTGTGCGTATTTATATCTAGTAAAAGTTTATTATAAATAAAACTGTCTTTCAGCAGCAATGAAAATTAAGATTTAGAACAGTAAATGTCCAAGATTTTATACAGCCGTAGTTGTAAATAATTCACCCCTCCCTCGTTCAAATTGGTATCAGAGAGCCAGAGAGGAGGCCACAGAGCTAGACGAAGCCGCGGATCAGTCAAGACAGCAGCAAGAAATCGAAAGGAGGCCGCCGTCGTTCGCTGCAATAAGTGAGATCCGCCGACATTTCCGTTTCCTTCGCTACCACCGTTTAGAGAAGCGAAGGAATGCATTGTATTGTGACAAAAAAATGGAATGCATTGTTATTATAAAAAAAAATGGAAAACCTGTGGAAAACGGAGGCTCAAATTAAAAACAATATAGCAAATCCGATCAAGGTGGGACTCGTTCGGAATTTGGGAAAAACCTAAAAGACTTGTCTTGTACAAAAATGTTTGAGAGTTACGCCTCCGAACAAATATATGGTGAGAGAAATGCTTAAGGCTAAGATCTTTAAGCAAACAGAAAGTAAGCTAAAGTGCTACAGCATAAATAACAAAATCTTGATTCAATGAATAGTTAGTAGAAGATATGAATCAGAGGAATTTACGAACTCAATAAAAACAGAGCATCAACGGAGAGAGCACCTCCGAATACAAAGTAGCAACTTCCATTCAATGTGCTTTCAAGATTATTTCAATTACAATCCGTTTCAGGTATTTATATAAACACTAACATAAATTCCCTAATTAATAAGATAGAACAAAAATTGCCCCTTCGATCTTAGAAAAAAATAAATTTAGTTAAGACGGTGATGGTATCTCGTGGCCTTTAAAGGTTAAGGCGGCCACCTCTTGAGCTATTTAGGGAAAACTACTAAAACGGTGCTTGATCCTCGAGTCTTGAAGGGTCAAGATGACCACCGATGTATCGTTATTCAGGTGGTGAAATGATTACTATCTGACATACTCCCTGTTAATCATTTCAAAACAAAACAAACAGAGACATGCAATACAAGATTGTTGTTAACAATGCATTACAGCTTACAGACCCCAATATTATCTCTATGAATTTTAAACAATTCATTTCCCAAAGGCTTTGTAAATATGTCTCCAAATTGTTCTTCAGACTTGTAGAACTGAAAATAAATTTCTTTACCATTTACTAGCTCTCAAATGAAATGATACCCCGTGTAATGTCTCTTTCCAAATAGGAGCTCCAGAGAGGAGGCTTAATGGTCTAAACTGCCCCGTTAGACTATAGCCAGGGCCAAAGAGGGGTAAACAGGGTTACTAGAGGTCACTCTAGTCACAGGTGTTATATTCGGAAAGTGACATTGAGCTAAAAAAGGTTAAAAGTGCTTTTAAGTCATTATGAGCTAAAAATAGAAGTCAACAGTGAATTAGGGTGTCAACATGATTTAGGGTTTTGGAAAGCTATAAAGGAAGGGTCAGCGACCTAATTCATTATTATGCAGATTATGACTTCTCATTGAGGAGAAGAGGCGCATCTTAGGAGAGATAGTTCAGTGTATTCCAGGAGGAAGACACCAGTTGGCTGATTTTGGTGTTGAAAGATACACCCTAGTCACCGGGAAGATCATCCAGGTCTTCCATAATTCTTCATTGATTCTGCAGTGCTCCCATATTCCGGGTATTATCTTTTAGTTGCTTATTTATATTCCGGTTAAGATCCTTTGTATGTTGATCTAGTCGAGTATTGTCAATTATGCAGCCGCATTCGGTCATTTTGTAATCCACAGAGATAACATAATACAAACTTTGCAGTCCTTTGTCGCGTTTATTCTTTGTATGATCATTTATATGCTGTAAACCTTTGATCCTACACACACATTAGCAGTGTTTCTAGACTAGCCAAGTCAGGAACATTACAGTGGTATCAGAGCTTTAGTCCTGCCAGCCTGTGACTAAAGACAATGAGTGTAGCAGAAGACCTAGAGGGCCGTGAACACGCAGGTGAAAAATATGTCACTTACAACAGGCATCAGGAAAGAAGGCATAGGCCTGATTTTCCCCCTTTTCCTCCTAGCCTAGAGGAAGAGGAAGAGGCACACAAAGAAGCAGAGAGAAGGGCAGAGTGTGAGGCTGAGCGCGAGGCAGAGAGGATGTTAGGATACAGATATGAGTGACCAGAGGGCAGTGGCAAGGCCCCAATAGATCTAGAGGCAACTTTCATGCAGGTTATCAACGATATGTTAGCTAGTCAACAGACCATGTCTCAGTCCTTAGCACAGGTGGTTGATAGATTGGCTAGACTGGGCACCCCAGATACACAAGTCCTTCATGCAGCACATGGGAACTTGGGAGTAGACAATAGACCACAGTCACCCTCTCGCACATACACCCCTGCAAGTAGGATTCCCAGACTCTTGTTTCCCAGTTTTCATAGGGCACCCCTGGTAGCAGCACTGCCACCGATACCACAGAGGCCACCCACTCATGTTGACGACATTGCAGAGTATAGGAGGGAGTATGCAACATTGGGTCATGACTTCCATCAGGACTTGACCTTAGTCGAGTACTATGGACTCAGACTCAGGAACCGCCCCAGAGAGCCACAGAGGGGAGGACCACAACAGCAGCAGGGGCATAACCTCGATTTCATCTAAAAAGTTGGGAAACTCACCATCCCTTCTTTCGACGGGTCATCCAAATACACCGCCAGAGCTTGGGTACAAAAGCTAGACATGTATTACAAGCTCAACTAGATGACCGAGACAGAGGCCATCAGTTTTGTGACCTTACACTTGGAGGTTGAGGCACACGAGTGGTGGTATCATGGACTGGTGACATTGGGTCATAGTTGGATCACCTCCTATAGGGAGTTTATAGATAGGCTCATGGACAGGTTTGACAGGAAGGATCCTGAGATACACTTCAGGGATCTAGCCTAGTTGCCACAAACTGGCATAGCAGAGGCGTTCATCACAGAGTTTCAATGGGTAGCCGTGGCAGTGACAGATATATCGGAGCCTAGGCTGATCATGCCATTCACATAAGGACTCACAGATCCTTTGAGAGGATGGGTAAAGGCATACAAGCCTCCCACTTTGCAAGATTCCATTCTTCACACTCGAGATCTAGCAAACTCAGTGCCAAAGACTAAAAATTTCTCCAAAACCATTTGTGCCCAGACGGATCAAGACAAGAAGCCATTCCAGAGAGAATGGAAGGGTAAGGAGAAGTTGGATGATGAGACTAGGCAAGAGCTTATGAGGAAGAAGCTTTTCTTCAGCTGCAGAGATCCTTGGGTCCTAGGCCACATGTGTATGGGCAAAGGATATATTCATTATATTGAGGTAGCAACATACAACATGGATAGTGAGGAGGAGGAGCAGGACAGTAGATTCACTAGTTTAGAGGAGGAGTCAACACCAGCAGAGGAGCAACCTCCCCATAGACCACCGACACCGGAAGGATCCCATCCTCTAGTAGTCCCACAACCGCCAGAATAGGCTAACAGGAGGAAACCAACAAAGGGAGGTATCATAGTGACCCTTTCTGGTGTTCCCAGGTATGATACTCTCTGTATCAGAGGTATTATTCAGGGGCAACGAGCAATCGCCTTGATATATGGTGGGGCCACCCACAACTTCATCGACGCTTCACTAGTATCGAGACGGGCACTTCAGACAAGGGAGTTTGAGAGGTTTGATGTTGCGATAGCAGATGGCCACACAGTGGAGTGTCTAGACAGAATTCCAAACTTAGAGATGAAGTTAGGCAACTACACAGTGAGAGACACATTTTATGTGGTTGACCTATCGGACACAGATGTGGTGTTAGGAGTTCAATGGATGATTACCTTGGGAAAAATCACTACCAACTACCAAACCTTGGAAATGAGATTCATAGATCAGGATGGGAAGAAGGTTGTTCTAAGAGGTATGTCGACAAGAGCACCTAGGACAGTTTCAGCCAAGAGGATGGAGAGAATATTTATACATGGGGAGGTAGCATATGTCGTAGAATGCTTGATCACTACTCAGAAGGATTTAGAAGGTCGAAAACAATACCATACAGAGATCAAGAATTTTTTGGGATGACATCAGTAGGTCTTTGATGCAATTCCACCAGGGAGACCACCTAACAAGGGGTTTGAGCACACCATTGAGTTGGAGGAGGGGGGAAAACTTATGATCAACCCCCCCTATCGTCATCCTAGGAGGTTCAAGGATGAGTTAGATAAGGCAATCAAGGAATTGTTGGTGATGGGACACATCAGACCCAGCAACAACCCATTTGCTTCTTCAGTTGCCTTATTTTTGAAGAAAGATGGCACCATGAGGATGTGCATTGATTACCGAGCCTTGAACAAGAAAACCATCAATATCCGGTACCCTATCCCATGCATTGACGAGTTGATGGATGAACTGCATGGCGCAGTTTCCTTCTCAAAAATTGATCTACACTCTGGATATCATAAGATCATCTTCCGAGAGAAGGACATAGAGAAGATGACATATCGATGTCATTTTGGACACTTCGAGTTCCTGGTTATGCCATTTGGGCTAACTAATGCACCCGCTACATTCTAGTCTTGCATGAACCATATATTCAGGGATCAATTAAGGAAATCAATCTTGGTTTTCTTCGAGGACATCTTGATCTATAGTTGGCCATGGCAAGAGCATATGAGGCACCTGGATGAGGTATTGAGCATCATGGAGGCACAATCATTATATGCCAAAGAGTCCAAGTGTGAGTTCGGTATGACAGACCTGCTTTACTTAGGCCACATCATCAATGTAGAGGGGGTATAGGTGCACCAAGAGAAGATCAGGGCCATTCTGGATTGGCCGATGCCCAAGAACGTGACATAATTGAGGAGCTTCTTTGGGCTGTGCAGCTATTACAGGCGGTTCGTCAGGTATTTTTCTCAGCTTGGAGCACCGCTGATAGATCTTACCAAGCATGGGGCCTTCATATGGACCGAGAAATCATAGGAAGCCTTTGATCACATGAAGGAATTCATGGGGACTTGTCCAGTGTTGGCACTACCAGACTTCACCTTGCCATTTGTACTAGAGTGTGACGCATCCAGTGAAGGGATCAATGCAGTTTTGATGCAGGGAGGACACCCCATTGTATTCGAGAGTTAGAAGCTTAGTTAACCTGAGAGGTTGTACTCCATTTATGACAAATAAATGTTGGCAATCATGCAGGCCTTGACCAAGTTCAGACAATATTTGGTGGGCAGCAAATCCATGGTCAAGACCAATCACAACAGTTTGAAGTATTTCCTTGAGCAGAAGGACCTCAGTCAGCGCCAATAGAAACGGGTGACGAAGGTATAGGAATTCGACTTTGACATAGAGTATGTCAAGGGGAAGAAGAACATTGTGGTCGATGCACTATCAAGGAGACCTGCGACATGTTCTTTGATGGAGATTTCAGTAGATTGGAAATCCCACTTGTTAGTGGAATATCCCAAGAACAAGTTCGCTTGTGAGGTGATGGATGGGAAGATATAGGATGACTGGTATAGGGTCGTTGATGATGTCATATTTTACAAGGATAGAGTCTACTTGGTGCCAGATTTAGGGCTTAAGAAGAAGATCCTCACCGCAGTTCATGATTCACCTCTAGTAGGCCATCAGAGGTTCTTCAAAACCTACAGACAGATCAGAGAGAGGCTCTCATGGAAGGGCCTCAAACAAGACGTTATGAGACATGTCAGTGAGTATGTGACTTGCCAACAAAACGAGTTAGAGCATGCTCTTCCAGCAGGGCTACTTCAACCACTCCCCATTCCAGAGAAGAAATGGGAGAGTATATCTATGGACTTCATCACAGGTCTACCCAAGGTCTAGGGTAAGGACTGTATCTATGTAGTGGTCGACATATTAACCAAGTTTTCTCACTTCTACACCATACCGATAGAGTACAATGCAGTTCAGGTAGCTGAGATTTTCTTCAGGGAGGTCTTCAGACTTCATGGGTTACCGAAGAACATCGTCAGTGACAGGGACAGTCAGTTCATAGGGACATTTTGGAGAGAGTTGTTTCGGTTGGTGGGGACAGGGTTGAAACCTAGCACCAGCTATCACCCTCAGAAAGATGGGTAGGCTGAGATTGTCAACAAGTGGGTTGAAGGGTATTTGAGGAACTATGTAGGAGGACAACAGAGAACATGGGTAAAGTGGTTACATTTAGGAGAACATTGACACAACACCACCATCCACATGTCCATTGGTATGACACCTTTCCGAGCATTGTACGGATATGATGCTCCCACTTTAGTAGACTTGGTCTTCGGGGAGAGTAGAGATCCCAAGGCCAAGGACTGGATCATATAGAATTAGGAGATTCTCAAGTTGTTGAAAGAGAACCTGTAGATAGCGCAAAACTGACAGAAGATAAGTGCAGACAGGCACAGGATAGAGCACAACTTTGAGGTTGGAGATTTGGTTTTCTTGAGACTCCAACCCTGTAGACAGTCATCTCTGAAGAAGAGTGGGGCCAAGAAGCTGAAGCCCAGATTTTATTGTCCTTACAGGATCATGCGTCGAGTAGGCAAGGTTGCTTACGAGCTAGAGCTTTCAGAGGGGAGCAATATTCATAACGTGTTCCACGTGTCTTGCCTAAAAAAGGCAGTGGGACAATTCATTAGCACATCAGAGGAGCTTCCCCCGTTGGATGAGGAGGGATAATTGGAGTTAGTTCCGGAGGAGGTTTTGGAGTTCCGAGAGAGGAAATTGAGGAGTAGGGTCTTCAAAGAGTGTTTGATCAGATGGAAAGGGCTTCTAGTAGAGAACACGACTTGGGAGAGTGAGTAGGTGTTGCAGCACCCTAGACTGGTATTGCTTGAGGACAAGCAATTTCGGGAAGGGAGGACTGTAATGTCCCTTTCCAAATAGGAGCTCTAGAGAGGAGGCTTAATGGTCTAAATTGCCCCGTCAGACTATAGCCAGGACCAAAGAGGGGTAAACAAGGTTACTAGAGGTCACTCTAGTCACATGTGTTATATTCGAAAAGTGACATTAAGCTAAAAAGGGTTAAAAGTGCTTTTAAGTCATTATGAGCTAAAAATAGAAGTCAACAATGAATTAGGGTTTTAGCATGATTTATGGTTTTGGAAAGCTATAAAGGAAGGGTCAGCAACCTAATTCATTACTATGCAAATTATGACTTGTCATTGAGGAGAAGAGGCACATCTCAGGAGAGATAGTTCAATGTATTCCAGGAGGAAGACACCAGTTGGCTGATTTTGGTGTTGAAAGACACACGCTAGTCACCAGGAAGATCATTCAGGTTTTCCATCATTCTTCATTGATTCCATAGTGCTCCCATATTCCGAGTATTATCTTTTAGTTTCTTATTTATATTCTGGCTAAGATCCTTTGTATGTTGATCTAGTCGAGTATTATCAGTTATTCATCCGCATTTGGCCATTTTGTAATCCACAGAGATATCATAATACAAACTTTGCAGTCTTTTGTCATGTTTATTATTTGTATGATCATTTATATACTGTAAACCTTTGATCCTACACACACATTAGCAGTGTTTCCTAGACTGGCCAAGTCAGGAACATTACACCTTGTATCAACGTGCTTACTCTGCTTGTGAAAAACGTGATTCTTTGACAATGCAATGACATATTTATTATCACAAACAATCTGAGTTGCACCATTCTGCTCATACAATAATACATTCAATATTATTCTCATCCATACAACTTGACATGCAGTTTCTGCTGTTGCAACATACTCTACCTTAGGAGAAGATAAAGTCACTATGGGTTGTTTCTTTGATGCCCATGTCGTTGCTCCAGATGCAAGACTGAACACATAACTAGATGTGCTCTTCCTATCATCAATGGAACCTGCAAAATCACTATTAGTATATCCGATCAACTCAAATTTCAAGTTTGATGTGTATTAGATACCAAAATCAGTTGTTCCAACAATGTATCTCAAGATCCTCTTTCCTTCTTGCCAATGAGTACTCTTCGGAGTCTCCATGAATTTTGAAATTAAACTTGCAGCAAACATAATATCAGGTCTCGTTGTTGTTAAATACATAAGGCTTCCAACCAACTTCTTATACAGAGTTGGATCAACATATGATCCCTCATCATATTTGCTAAGTTTAGTACTAGTTTCCATTGGTGTTGCAACTGGTTTACAATTCAACATTCTAAACCTTTTCAATACTACATTTGCATATTTAGTTTGACAAATGAAAATGCCATCATCAAATTGATCCACTTCAATTCCAAGGAAATATTTCATCAATCCTAAATCAGTCATCTCAAAATCTATTTTCATGGAATTTTTAAAATCGTCTACATATAGATCTCCAGTAAAAATCAAGTCATCAACATATAGACAAACAATGAAAATTTTACCTTCCTGGTTTACCTTTGTATACAGAGTTGGTTCACTTGGACTTCTGCTGAATCCAACACTAATCAAGTACTTATCAATCCTGCTATACCAAACTCTGGATGCCTACTTCAATCCATATAAAGCTTTCTTTAACTTGTAAACTTTATCTTTGTGCTTATCAATCTCATAACCCATAGGTTGTCTTACATAAATCTCTTCTTCCAAACATCCATTCAAGAATGCAGACTTAACGTCCATCTGATGCATGATCCATTTATTCTGAGCTGCAATAGCTAATACAATCCTCACTGTGTCAATTCTTGCTACATGAGCAAAAGTTTCATTGTAATCAATACTGGGTTGCTGACTAAACCCCTGAGCTACAAGTCTTTCCTTGTACTTTTCAACTTTACCTTATGCATTCATCTTAGTCTTATAAACCCACTTAACACCAATACCGTTCTTACCTTCTGGTAAATCGACAAGATCCCAAATGTTATTTCTTTCAATGGAATCAATCTCCTCATCCATTGCTTTTATCCAAACATCCTCTTTAATAGCTTCATCAAAACTTACATGATCACATGCCATTAATGAAAAATTTGAAACCTGATCTATTTCTTCATTCTGATCATATAATTCTCTTAATATTCTAGTCTTTTGACCTTTAAATCTTTTTTTCAATGAAGCTAAAGTAGGATTCGATTCACTAATTACCTGTGAATATGTTTGATGTCCACCATGTCCAGATGGCTCACCACACTCATGAATTCTAAGCGTTCTAAATTGAGATGGCCTAATATCTGGTGCTTCCCTTGTAGGACTTCTTGTTGCAGGCGTATGTGCATGTGGAACCAACTGTCGACCTCCTTTAGCCTATTCAACTCCATCATCATCTTCACAGGGTAACACATCCCTTTGAAACAGATTTATCAATACTTCCATCCCAGGCTTCCTCTTCCTTAAATTCAACATCTTTGTTGATTACATACTTCTTGGTGATGGGATTGTAGAGTCTATATGCCCTAGACTCTTCACTGTATCTAACAAAGATACATCTCTCACTTCTGTCATCCAACTTCCTCCTCATTTCTTCAGGTACATGCGCATATGCTACACATTCAAAAATTATGAAATAAGAAACATTGAAAGGCTTACCGAGGTACGCGAATCCTCATGGTCTTGGTTGGAATTCTATTCAAGATATAAACAGAGAAAACAATCGCAACTCCCCAATATTCATTTGAAATATACTTCTCTTTCAACATGCTTTGAGCCATATTCATGATGGTCTGATTCTTCCTTTCAACCACTCCATTCTGCTGTGGAGTATATCGAGCAGTAAACTGCCCTTTAATTCCATGAAAATCACAAAATTCAATGAATTCATTCAGTTTATACTCACCTCCTCTGTCAGACCTCAGGGTCTTAATGGTTCGACCACTCTCATTCTCAACCATAGACTTAAACCTCTTGAAAACTTCAAAGGCTTCAGATTTTTGCTTCAACAAATACAACCAAGTCTTCCTACTGAAATCGTCAATGAAATTCATAAAGTAAACAATACCATTCAAAGAATGTGTTTGCATAGGTCCACACAAATCCGCGTGGACAATTTCCAATGGATCTTTTGCTCTGTAGGAATCACCTGAAACAAATTTCTCTCTATGATACTTTCCAAGTATACAACTCTCACAAGAGCTTGCAGGTTGTTGAATACATGGCAACCCCTTTACCATTTGCTTCTTCTGTAACATATCTAAGTCACCAAAATGTAAATGACCATATCTCAAATGCCATAACCAAGATTCATCTAAACTTACAACTTTATAAGAATTCAAGGAACCACTCAAATCATTTCTCATAACAAGTGGAAACATTCTATTCTTTGTCATCCCTACTCTTGCAATCAAGTGTTTGCTGGGTAATTTATCATAGATTGTACATACCTTGTTCTTGAAGAACACTCTGTACTTTTTCTCCATCAGTTGTCCAACACTAATAAGATTGCATTTTAAACCAGACACAAAATAAACATCGTCAATATTTCTTCTCTGATTATTCTTAATGTAAACTGGAATTACACCTTTACCATTAACTGTAACCTTACATTCATTTCCCAGTTTTACTTCAGACTGAATACTAGTATCAATAGAAGAAAATAAATCCTTATTACCAATCATGTGGTTATTGCAACCACTATCTAAAATACAAATATCATTAGCACTTTCCTGGGTGACATTACAAGTCAAGAACACAGGATTTTGATCATCCTCAGACTCATTTGTGATATGTGCAGACTACTTTCCAACATCTTCCTGCTTCTTCCAACATTTGTTAGTAAAATGCCAAAACGTCTTAAAATAATAACATTGTACTTTAGATTTATCATGCCTCTGATTTTCTTTCTTTGAGGGTTTGCTCTTGCTCCCTCTTAAATTAGGAGGATTCTGCTAGGACTTCTCCTTAGAGTCGGATTCAGTTCCGTTGTCCCTTCGACCAGAAGATCGACCTCCTCTTCCACGATTATAAGACCTTCCTTTGCTCTGCCTCTGCCTCTGGTAACATGCAGTTGGGATTTGAAAGCATGCTCCATTGATCCTTATTCATATCTAGATATCCTAGATTCATAAGCAACAAGAGAACCAATTAATTCATCAATATGCATTTGACTTAAATCTTTAAATTCCTCTATGGATACAACTATAGGTTCAAACTTCTTGGGTAAACTTCCCAACACTTTCTCAATAACTCTCTTATTCTCAACATCATCTCCATACTACTTGAGCTGGTTCACAACACTCATCACTTGAGTCATGAAAGTATCAACTCTTTCATTATCCTTCATCTTCAGATTTTCGAAGTCCCTTCTCAAGTTCTACAACTTGACTGTCTTCACCTTGGACACACCTTGATAATAGGTTTCAAGGATGTCCCAAGCCATATTCGAAGATGCAACACTAGAAATCTTCGTAACTGGATTTATCCAAGAGCCTTGTTATCCTTCTTCCTGTTTTCCTTTAGCAAAACACGATCAGCATTAGAGAGAGCCAGTTTTTTTGCTGCATCGATTGGCTCAACATAACCATCAATAACATAGGTCCATAAATCCCGAGAATGAAAAATCTTCCTCATTCAAATATACCAAGAGTCATATGACTTCTCGCTCAGGACAAGAACCTGAACCTGAGAAGAACTACTACCAGATGCAACCATTTATATAAGAAATTGAAATGAATCAAATAAACCTTTGCGCAGGAAAACAAGAGGGTAAAATTGGGCACCAACATGAACTATCTGCAATGAACTAAGAAATAACAGGATGGATTGCACGCTCTGATACCAAATGTGGAAAACAAAGGCTCAAATTAAAAACAATATAGAAAATCCGATCAAGGTGGGACTCGTTCGGAATTTGGGAAAAACCTAAAAGACTTGTCCTGTACAAAAATGTTTGAGAGTTATGCCTCAGAACAAATATATGGTGTGAGAAATTCTTAAGGTTAAGATATTTAAGAAAAAAAAAAGTAAGCTAAAGTGCTACAACATAAATAACAAAATCTTGATTTAATGATCAACTAGTAGAAGACATGAATCAGACAAGTTTACGAACTCAATAAAAATAGAGTATCAACGGAGAGAACACCTCCGAATACAAAATAGAAACTTCCATTCAATGTGATTTCAATATTATTTCAATTACAATCCGTTTAAGGTATTTATATAAACACTAACATAAATTCCCTAACTAATAAGATAGAACAAAAATTTCCCCTTCGATCTTAGAAAAAATTTAATTAAGGCAGTGATGGTATCTCGTGACCTTCAAAGGTTAAGGAAACCACCACTTGAGCTATTTAGGGAAAACCAGTAAAACAGTTCTTGATCCTCGAGTCTTGAAGGGTCAAGATGGACACCGATGCGCCGTTATTGACTGTCTTCACCTTGGACACACCTTGATAACAGGTTTCAAGGATGTCCCAAGCCATCTTCGAAGATGCAACACTAGAAATCTTCGTAACTGGATTTATCCAAGAGCCTTGTTATCCTTCTTCCTGTTTTCCTTTAGCAAAACATGATCAACATTAGAGAGAGCCAGTTTTGTTGCTGCATCGATTGGCTCAACATAACCATCAATAACATAGGTCCATAAATCCCGAGAATGAAAATTTTTCCTCATTCAAATATACCAAGAGTCATATGACTTCTCGCTCAGGACAAGAACCTGAACCTGAGAAGAACTACTACCAGACGCAACCATTTATATAAAAAATTGAAATGAATCAAATAAACCTTTGCGCAGGAAAACAAGGGTAAAATTGGTCACCAACATGAACTATCTGCAATGAACTAAATGAACTAAGAAATAACAGGATGGATTGCACGCTCTGATACCAAATGTGGAAAACGGAGGCTCAAATTAAAAACAATATAGAAAACCCGATCAAGGTGGGACTCATTCAGAATTTGGGAAAAACCTAAAAGACTTGTCCTGTACAAAAATGTTTGAGAGTTACGCCTCGGAACAAATATATGGTGTGAGAAATTCTTAAGGTTAAGATATTTAAGAAAACATAAAGTAAGCTAAAGTGCTACAACATAAATAACAAAATCTTGATTCAATGAACAACTAGTAGAAGACATGAATCAAATGAGTTTACGAACTCAATAAAAACAGAGTATCAACGGAGAGAACACCTCCGAATACAAAATAGAAACTTCCATTCAATGTGATTTCAATATTATTTCAATTACAATCCGTTTCAGGTATTTATATAAACACTAACATAAATTACCTAACTAATAAGATAGAAAAAAAAATTCCCCTTCGATCTTAGAAATTTTTTAATTAAGGCGGTGATGGTATCTCGTGGCCTTCAAAGGTTAAGGCAAGCACCGCTTGAGATATTTAGGGAAAACTAGTAAAACAGTTCTTGATCCTCGAGTCTTGAAGGGTCAAGATGGACACCGATGCGCTGTTATTTAGGCGGTGAAATGATTACTATCTGACAAAACCCTCGTGTAAAAATCTTTCTTGAAATTATAATTTTTTTGGAATTATGGTTTTGAGGACAATATGAAGAAAATATGGATTGTCACATTACTTTAAATATTTATAGAGAGGAGCCTTCTCGGAAATCCAGACGAAATATATTATTTGTATGCCTCACCTATATAAGGGCTCATGACAAATTGGATGTCAAGTAGGTAAGAGGATTATTTTGCAAGTAAGTGGCTCGAAATTTTCAAAGTTTTTCCTCAAAGAGAGGTCTGAAAGGTTGTCTTTTGTAAGATAGGGTTTTATTGAGTTATTGAGGATGTTAGGGTTTAGTGTTCACTTTAAACTTTTTTATAAATTGGAAGGTTTTTTTCTCATCATTGGACAAAGAAATAGTGTTGTTAGTTAAGACGTGGAAGTAGAATAGCACTATTTCTTACAATTTTGGTGTAGAGAGCACTACGATGAGTTTGGAATATTACATGTTTCTTTTTCTCATCACCGAACAAAGAAATAGTGTTGTTGTTTTTTCTCATCAGTGGACAAAGAAATTGTAGAATAGCGCTCTACTTTACAATTTTGGTGTAGAGATCACTAGGGAGAGTTTGGAATACTGGTGCAACTTAAACCTAATGGAATGGTTTTATCTTGTATTAAAAAATAAAAATAAAAATGGGTCATGGAATATTTGTATAATAATAAAAACTCAAAATAATGTAGAATTATGAGACAATTATACTCCAAAAACACAACAAACAATAAAAAGATATGAGTAAAACATCAAAAATATCAATGCTTGAGATGTTTCTTTCTTATTTATTCTCATTATCTTTATTTAACAATTAATACATTAATATATAACCTCCACTTTTCTACAAATCTAGAAATTGCTACAAATCACTTGTAACTAATTGTAATCATCTAGGGCTATTTCTTAGTAACCTTAATGATAGGCTAATTCTAAGTCCTTAATTTATGTTGGGAGCATTGACTAACCCTAATTTACGTTGCAAAAAAATGCTGAAAATGTAATAGTCTCCCAACAATTACATATTATAATAAAAATTAAGCATTATCTTCAACAATCCCCTTAATGCTTAATGAGGATATTCCAATCATATTTATCATGAAATGAAATTTCTCTCTTGGTGAAGATATGGGCAAGTTGATCTCTTCTAGAGATCTTTATGTCAATATCTTATTTTTTTGAGAGGATCTCTTATGAAGTGATACTTGATATCAATATGTTTAGTTCCATTATGAAACACTCTATTTTTACTTAGGGAAATTGTACACATTTATCACAATAAATAATAATGGCATTGTGTTGTTCTTGTTTCATATTTGTCAATACTAGAAGATAATGAAGAAACTAGTTATTTCTTTAAACATAACCCGAAGTACTTTTTCTATCATCAAAAAATCCACCCAATCACTATGTGTATAACCCAACTAGATCAAACTTATGTATTGAAGTATATCAAATGCCAAAATTGCTTGTTGGACTTTGCATGAATCTATAATTTTTTAATGTTTATGAGGTCTAGTTGTATGAGATTCCGTACTAAACTCCGATAAGATTTAACATCTACCTTTTCTTCTCCATCTTCTACAAAAAAAATTCATTTGTAATGATAGGTGTGCTCATTCCTTTACAATCCTCCATTTTCCATTTGTGAAGAAGATGTGTGGCATATTTTTCTTGTGAAATAAAAACAAAATTTTTCATTTTCCTCACTTCTATGAAAACAACACATCAAACCCAAATATATGAAAACAGCACATCAAACCCAAATCAATGATTTCAAATTCCACTAACAAAATACATGAGGATGTATATATCAAGTCATATACATATAAGAAAAGAATAAGTAGATCATTTGTACCATTTGAATTGATATATTATGCGCATTCACTTTCACTTGTTTCACTTATTTTAAATCCCCTTTTCAGAAGATAGATATCTATCATGCTATACCATGTTCTTGGAGCTTGTTTAAGCCCATAAAGACCATTTTTTAATTTTTAAACTTTATGTTCATTTTGTGTAACTTCATATCCTTGTGGTTGTTTAACATAGACATCTTCTTTCAAAAAAGCATTCAGAAATGTTGATTTCACATCAAAGTGGTAAACCAACCAATTATATTGAGTTGTTAATGCTACAAAGCCTCTTATTGTATTTAAGATGAGCATATGTTTCATCTCATTCTATATTTGGTTGTTGAGCCACCACCAATCTTTATTTGTTCTTTTGTATGGACCCATCACTGACATACTTTGTTTTATACACCCATTTTACCCCAATGACTTCTTTTTAAATAGGAGGATCTACAAGCTATCATGTTTCATTCATTTTAATAGTTGCAATCTCTTCATCCATTTCTTTGTGCCATGCTTCAAAATTGGACATTAAAGAAAAGTTAGAATATCCATAAATTTCTTTTAAGAATTTTACATTTCTTGGAGGAGGATTTGGACTTGAAATATGACTTGGAGTTGAGGAAGATGTAGTTTATGTAGTGTGAGTAGTACTTAGACTACTGGTATGATTTGTAGAAACACGATATTCATCTTCATGTATAATCATTCTTGTATTTTCATGTTGCACTCCTTTATTCCACTATCATTCTTCTTTTTCATCAAAAGAACACATCACAACTAACCAACAATATTTCACTTTATGGATGATACAATCTATAATCCTTTTTCTCCTCACAATAGCCAATAAAAATGCTTTTCACACTTTTATCATCTATCTTTTTCATTTTATAAGAAATCAAACCAAATACTTTCAAATGATCAACACAAGGTTTTCTTCCACTCCATGCCTCATACAGAGTCATTTTTTGCACACTTCATTTGAAAATATATTAATAAAATAAACATATGTACTACAAATTTATCCCAAAAGATGTTTGTAAGACTTTTACCTTTGAACATGCTCATGGGAATGTCAATAATTGTCCATTTCTTGCATTGGGCCTTCTATTGGGGATAATTTGCCGTAGATTGCCTATATATGAGATTATTTTTCAAATAATCATCAAACTCATTAGAGATAAATTCTTCCCCTCTATCTATGTGTAATGTATTTAAAACATAACCTCTTTGATTCTAAATAACTATTTAAAATTTTTGAAAAATAATAAGGGCATATGATTTTTCTTTAATGAAAAGAACCCATGTTCTTCTACTTAAATCATCCACAAAAATAAATAAATAAATACTTTTTTTTTTTTTTTGTGAAAAGGTTTTCATGGACCCCATATATATGGATGTACTAGCTCCAAGTGTTTTGTTTCTCTTCAAGATTTTCCTATTATAAATGAGTCTCTATGATGCTTGTTGAGAATGCATCCTTCACAAACTTGATCAACACAATCAATAAGAGGAAATCCATTGACCATTTATTTACTGTGTAGTAATTTTAACCATATTATATTTAGATTCCCATTCCTCATATTTCATATCCAAGAATCATCATAGCCAACTTTTAATGCTATATTTGTTATCATTGTTTTACTTCATTGTTACTTTACCTTTAACTTCCAATGGCTTTCCATCTCCCAAGAGTACTCCAGACTTTGTAGATTCATTTGTATTCACAAAGTGATCTTTGTTTCCAATTATGTGGTTGCTACAACCACTATCCAAAAGTCATACCTCATTTGAAACCTTGTTAGATGAGTCACAAGATAAAAACAAAGTGCCATTATCTTGTAATTTTTGTTTTTTCCAACAATTAAGTTCATAATGGACAAATCTTTTACATTAAAAACATTGGACTTTGGATTTTCCAAATTTTTTACCTCCATCATTATTGTCATTATCTCTTCCTTTTTTATTTTCATAAAATATTCTTCCTTGTCAGTGAGTACTTAGAATTTCCGTATTTGCATAAAATATTTTTCCCTTCTCTATTTGCTCGGCCTCTTCCATGTGCTAGTACTTAGAATTTCATATAATCTTAGGGGCTAAATTTGACAAATAGGCTAATTTTCCATGGTTTTTACTCAAAACGATTAGACCAATTCAATTTTTTCTAAAAAAAATTCACCAAAATTACATAGAATAAAATTATTTTGCCTTAAAATAGCCAAACATTTATAGAAACTATATAAAATGCTCAAATTTTTTAATATTTTTACCAAACTATCCCATAAACATTTTATATTTTGCATATTAAGGACTACTAAGATTACCCCAAGGTTCTACATTTTAATATAAATTTTCATCCTTAAAATTATCCATGTTCCTCACTAGAAAAATTCTCAACTTCATGAATTTTATCTATGGAAAGGACAATAGCCCAAAATTTTGTAGGAATACTTCTTAGAACATTTTCAACAATTTTTAACGTGTTAAATTTTCTCCATAAAATCTAATTTGATTCACTATTCCCATAAATCCAGTGAAAAAATCTTTCATAGATTCTGAATTTTACATGCAAAGAGTTTCAAATTTTCTTCTAAGAGATTCCAATTTAACAACTTTTATCTTATTTTTCCCTTGATATGGTTGTTGTAGCACATCTCATCCCTCCTTTGATTGTGTTGTTGCAACAAGTCTTGGAAAAATAGAATTGCCTAGTGCTTGTTGGATGAAAAAAAAGAGATTTTGAGTCTTTTTTTCTTTTTCGATTTTAGCTTGATTGATCTCTTTGGACTTGGATCAAACTAGAAATAGCTTGATCATCTCTTCATTCTATATAACCATTTTCCACCAAATCCCACAATTCCTATGAAATAAACAAGGTTTTCATTTTAATGCTCCAAAAACCATAATTCTCAACTCTAACGATTGGTATTTCAAGCTTGGGAAATATTAACACCGTTATTGTAGTTGGTTATTTGTTCAAAATTTCCAACACTCCTACCAATAGCTTCAATCTGCACAAGCTTCACAAACAAATTTAATCTTTTATGAGGAGACAATTATAGTGAGAAAACACAACAAACAATACAAAGATTGAAGCCAAACGTCCATGATCTCAATGCTTAAGATTATTCCTTCTCATTCCTTCTCATTATATTTATTGAACAACTAATACATTCATATATCGCCTTCATATTTCTACAAATCTTGAAATTGATACAAATCATCTCCAATTAATTCTAATCTTCTGACCCTAATTCCGAGTAACCTTAATTTATGACATTGTAAGGGTGTGCCAATAATTACAAATTACAATAATATAATTTAAGCATTATCTTCAACAAAAAGGTGGAAAGTTTATAAAATGGATTTTTGCACCAATTCTTATTAGCCACCACCTCCTAGGTTCTTTGGTAAAAATTATGATTTTTAGGGTATTAAGATGAGAACGAGACTACATACAAAATATTTATGAGATATTGTGTTGAAAGGATTTGAAGAACACTCAAATTAGGAAGCTTATGAGACCACATCACAAGGATCATCCCACAAAAAATAAGAAGGATGATGCAACAACATTGTTTCTCATCCAATAAGGCTTGAATGAGAAGAGTCTTCCCAAAATTGCAGGAGCAATGAGGTCCAAAGAAGTTTTGGATATTTTTGAGATGGCATACAGTGAAAGGGGGAGAAACATCGATCAACATCAAGCTAAGTCACAAAGTGTTGCATTTTTTGATGGAGTGAGTTTTATAATAAAAGGAGAGGAATTTGACATTGCATAAATTATTGTAGAACTTGTTGAAGAGCTTGTTGAAGAAGAACAAGATAAACAAGAATGTAGTTGTCCTCAACATTGCAGAGAAATTTGTTGAAGAAATTGTGGAAAAAAAATGTGACTTTCTACAATATGAAGAGAATGAGCATGGTAAATAAAGTGAGATCCACTTTGTAGATACACATGTGGATGATGAAATTGAATTTGAAGATGAAAATGAAACTGCCTTTGCAACAATAGAAAAAACTGAGGAGAATCTAGCAATGGAAGTTGTTGAAGACACTAATGAGGCTACAATTTGGATTATCATTTCTTGTGCCCTATCTCACAAATCCCAAGTATGATGGAGATGAAAGTGGTTATGGAAAAGTTTCTATAACTACAATAGAAGAGGGAACAAAAAAAATGAAGGCAACCATGAGAGTTTTTGAAGTTATTATGGAAGTGGAAAATGCTATGAAAGAAAATGAAGATGTTTTTTTATCTTATAGAGGTTGACATAATGTGAAATTGGTGGTAGATGAAGTACAATAAGATGCAGAAAAATAAGTATATGAAGAGGAAAAGGATGATGAGGAAATATTGAAGAAGAAGAGTAGAGTAAAGCTAAGGTTGAAGAAGTAGAAAATGAATGTAGAATATCAAGTTTGGAGAAAATGGAAGAAAAAAATTGTAGAGCATAGAGGTAAGGACAAGCTACACCTACATGCAAAGGACATAAAACAATGTTTTTTGAGTTGATCTCAAGTGTTGTAATCCTAGTTTAGACTTAGACCAGTATGGCATCATGTTATGAATTTTGTAAGTGTGTAGAAACATTTTTTATTGTCAAGTTGTAATGGTTAGTGTTATAACTGTTAACGATCGTAATTAAGGGGGCTGCTAGAATATAATTACTCATGTTGGATAATTTTGGAGAGTTATAATTTTAGAGAGTTGCAGAAGCTTCTCAGATTGAGTCGGTTGAATAAATATATAGAAGAGTTAAGTTATCTGTTATCCCTCCAAGAAACTCCTTAGGGTTGTAGGCTAAGAATGCTTGGTAACTTAAGAATATGGTAGATTTTGTATTCTTGGAACAATAGGATAACTCAATAGCTAATGAAAAGGACCACTTCATACATTTGAATAAGGCAATGCTTTTAGAACTCAATGATCAGACAACAAAGTTTGAATAGGAGATGAAGAATACTAGTCTAGATAACTAAATACAACAATGTGCAGGGTCATACAAGATAGCAAGAAAACCTTTAGTTCAAGTTCATGAGCTTAATAAGAAGATAACAGTTCTTAGAAGCTGAGCTAAACTAAAATAAAGTACAGAATGATGAAAATATGAGAAAATCTATCATTGAAAATAAAAGAGGACTATGATTCTATTATCAATAAAGAGTCTAGTATAATAGCCAAAAAATGTCTCTTAGATTGCACCCATAGTGCTCCAAATGTCTTTGTCTTTATAGCCTTACAAGATGAAATCTAGATCCTTGAAAGATGGATCAGATTTACTAAAAATAGTCAAATCAAAATAGATACAACAAGTGTAGGATGAGATCCTATAAAAATGGATCTGGAATACTAAAAATGGAAAATCAAAACAAAATAGGAAAAGGTCCTATCTAATGATCTCTAAGAGTAGTAGATTGCTGATGAAGTGAAGTTTTAGCCTCCCAAGGCTGTTTGATTTGGTCCTCCAAAGATAAAATTCGAATTGGATGATGTGTCTTCAAACCCCTGATACTCTGCCTTTGAAAAATATGCCAAATGTAGTTGAAAAACCTCCTTTTGACCTTATCCCTCAAAACTAGCCTTTGAATCAGACTTGATAATTCAACAACTGTCCATTTGAAGTGGTTTTAAACCATTCAAACTCAAAAAATCCAGATCTAGGCAAACATTCGATTATTCTGGCCATGACAGGATTTCACCAGCTAATTTATTCGAAATCCACTCCTTAGCTGGTGAAAAGCAGAGCTTTCACCAGCTAACTAGCAAAATTCAAGACGAGTTAGCTGGTGAAAGCGCAGATTGTTTTAAAATCAAATTTCTCAGTCATGGAGAGTCTGTTTTACATGCTTGAATAGTCGATCGACATCTAGAAATCCTAATCTTTCCAATGGTGCTTTCAAATCTTCATTTGGAGCTCAGGAAGGTAATCAAAATTTCCTTGCAATATTAGGCATCATTCTTCAAAAAATTGACAGTGCGTTTTTTATCGCTAACAACTGGCTCCAACTGGGATGAAGACCTCCCTGTGAAATCTCCAAGAACCTGGCATACCCTGTGCCTTTAGTATTGGGCATGGAGTCATTCATATTTTACAATTTATCATCTGGTTTTGGAAATTCCATGTTGACTATTATAGAAATAGTACACTCATCAGGTGGATGACAAAGTACTCTAAAAGCTTGCAATAGCTTTACGTTGTTTCTGAGATTTATCTTTTCAATCAGATCCAATAGATTGTTTGTGCCTTGTAGCTATAGCTATGACTACTTCATCAACAATAAACTCTAAAGTTCCAACCTTTAATTTTTTTTACCATCATAAACTTGGCAAAGACTTCTGCGATTTCACTCCTAGAAGCTACAACCCTTAGCCCCTCTTATGTCTTGAGCTTTATAGCTCTACAATACAGTTTTCATATCCTAAAATAATGGATCAGATATGCTAAAGATAGAAAGTCAAAACTGATTTACAAAAGATAAGGAATGATCCTCAAAATGAGGTCAATTCCACATTTCATGGTCTTCAGATGATGTAGAATCCTTGTTCAGTGCAGATAAGCCTTCCAAGGCTATTTGATTACTCTTGAGAAAGATGAAATTCGAATTTGCTAAGTTTAGAAAAAACCCTGATTTATTGCCCCCCCAAAAAGGTGTCAAATCAACTTAAAATCCTCCTCTAACTCTTTTTCATCAAAACTGGATCTTAGATTTGACACTATAATTCAATATGTATCTTTGGAAAGCATTTTCAAGAGATTTGGTTGAGAAAAACTTCGATCTGGGCAAAAATACACCTTCGCTGGCTAGTCTCAGGTTTCACCAGCTATTTCGCCTTAAGATTTTCTAGTTAGCTGGTGAAATATTTGCCTTTCATCAGCTAATTGGTTATAATGTTGCCTTCTGCACTGGTGAAAGTTCTGTTTTGAAAATGATCTTCAAAATCTCAAAAATGCATTTTTGTCTCAATTTTCTGATCTTTAAGGCTGATCCTTTGGGGCCTCTGAAAACGACGGGAACAAAAATTTGACCATGGGGGAAATGCTAGTAGAGAGGCCATCCTCATTTTGTTTTGAATCATCAATGATATTTCCATGTTTGAGAACAACTACTACGCCAACATCCTCCATTTGTTGTGACTGTACTGATGGCAGATTGTATCATTATAAGTTAATGGACTACATTGTTAAACACAAATGGTGCCATTCTGGTATATAGATTTTTCCATTCCTGAAATTGTATGAGTGGAGGAATTGTAATGTAGACCCTCCGGAAGAACATCGCAACATTGTGTCAAGCAATTATCATACCTGGGGATTCTGCAATTCCTTTGTGCTTTTATTTCAAACAAACTCCTGTTAAAAGTCACCCACTTTGAGAAAGCTTGCTAATTATCTGGGTTGTTCCACAAATAAGTTCTTAAAGTGCTCGATGCTAGCTTCAACTCTTGCTATAAAACAAACATGAATCCTATGCACTGGAATCTTATTTAGCACCAGGTCTTCATAATTACCTTCATGCCTTGCTCATTGAAATAAGGCTGTGATACAAAAGAAAAAACCTTCTTTCGAAAAATGTATATGTGGATTAAGGAATTAGAATAGAGATAACAACAAGAAGTGTAATGAACCAACACATAGGACTGGGGCCACAAGCTTCAGCAAGAACTTTGTATGTCGTCATCGATATTGTAGATCCATACACAAAAATAAACAAATACCAGAATGCAATACTGCCCCATATGCATAGATGTTGTATCCACGTGAAATAACCGATGACTAGTGCTACTAGATTTATCTCAGGTGTATCCTTGTGATCAGTATTTGCTTCATCCCTTGTCTCAACAAACTGCATGCAAATCCAATATTGATGGCAGTTTCCAATTTATCTCCAGTCAAAACCCATATCTTAATACCAACCTATTCTAGCTTTTCAATGCGCTGAGGAACCCCCTTCTATAGTTAATGAAAGCACACTTCCACCTTCCAAATCCTGCATATGAACAATACAATCCATATTGCCTAATACCAATACTTGTCTACTCTGTGCTCCTTTGCAATAACCACCATATTATGTGCTGCCAGACAGAGTATAGGACCTGTGTGGCCTGTAAAAGACTGTAAAGCCACATTTACACCAATTTTCTGTTGTAATCCACCTTCTTTAACATAAGGATTTGGACCATTCCATCTTTTAAAGTTTTATCTTACCACTACAAATCCATATACTAAAGCAAATGATATACTGGAATTCTCTGAAAATATCATGGAAGATGTAACGATCTTGCTTCTTTCAACAAATAATGCATTGTTCCCTTTCAAATGATCAACATAAGATGTTTGCCTCTGTAAACAACTTAAGTGTTCAATGTTATCAGCCTCTAGTTTTCTGCTCCCTGGCTTCTCTTCTAGAGCATCCATTTTTCCTTGGTAATTATACCTAGTACTAATGTCAGCATAAGACAAATGGGAAGTTTTCAACCATTCACTCCAAAACCCACCTTTCCCAAGTAAGACTGCTACCTGATGCTTATCTAAAATGGTTTTCATGATTCCTATTTTTTATTGTGCATCTAGATGAACCAGATCTCAAAACCTTCTGATCTTTGTGACTGCTCTCTACGGTTCTTTGCATCTTTAGAAACCAACCTCGAATGAATTGGTTGAGAAAAAGTCAAATCTGGGCAAAAATACAACCTTGCTGCCATGTAACAGGTTTCACCAGCTAATTTTCCCTGAATCTACCCCTTTAGTTGGTGAAAATGAAAGATTTCAACAACTAACTAGCGGGTTTCAAAACCAATAAGCTGGTGAAAACCCAGAAAAACTGCCTTGGGAAAAAATCAAATTTCTCTGAATCTGCAATAAACACCTGAGATATTGATGGATGACTCGAGGCTGACTGAGTAGCCGCAACATGGAGGGATGATCCAGATCGAGCCATTAAGCGTGAAAAGGGAGTCTCTTTGCCTAATTAAGAAAACTGCAAGTAATCTACTTGCTCAAAGAAAGATCTTATTCTTCTATCAATCCCTACACTAACTAGTAGAGGCAGATTGATCAAGTAAAACTAAATTTCCAAAGAAGCCAAGAAAGTAATTGACTTTCTAATATCATGTTTGATCTTTTCCCAAAAGATAAAAGAAACCATAGATCGTGGTAATGCAATTTGAAAAGATGACGAGACCAACCTTCATCTGACAGAAATACTTGGACATTTATGCTACTTATAGAATCCAAATGATCAGCAATAGGGTCTTCAAAATCATTAAAGAATACCTCTTTGAGCTGCTGGTCAAACTGTAAATTGAAAAGATGTTGAAAACTGCCTTTACTAATCTCATTTTTGAATGCAAGCTACTCGAGATCTGTTGGAGAAACATATACGATGGACTTCTGATCTAGATTATTCAGTTCCTCGCCTTCTTCTTGATATCTACTGCAAACTTCCAGTCACTGCAAATCTTGAAACTGAGAGATACCCTTAGGATCTGTTGTAGATTCAAAATTGTCATATGCTGATATAAAAATCTGCTCATCATTTTTTAATTTCTTAAAGGAGGCAATCTGATCTTTATAGCTATTATTAACCATAATGTGCATACATCTCTGATCATCTCTTTTCTCATCATATTCATCTTTCTCATTTGACGTTGACATGTAAAGTACATAAGGAGAAATATAATCCTTTGGCTGTCCTTCTTGGAGATTAGATGTTTTTTGAAAATCTTGTTCCTCATGGTTGGGACAACTTCCCTTGGTTTGTAAATCCAGAAGCTGAGAGCTACCTTTACTGATCTCAATTTTGCATGTAGGCAGCTCAAACTTTGTTGTAGATCCAAAACTTTCAATTTCTGATCTATCAATCTGCTTATCATCTTTAAATTTTTCAAAGGGAACAATTTGATCTTCATAACAATCTAAGATAGTGGATGCATTGGGTATACTGTTTAAAGCATCTATACTATGGCCATCATCCTGAAAACCACCCATCTCTTGATCATGGTGAGAGATATCTTCTACTGCAGCAAAATCTTCATGAGTATTTGGATCTTTATTCAATAAATAAAACTCATGATAGCATTGAGGATAGAGAAGGTCATCTGGAAAATGGTCTTTACAAAACACATGGAAGGCAGCATGGAAATCAGCCAAAGAGCTGACACTTACACTTGGAAGAGACCAACACCGGTCAAGAGAAATCCCTTCTAATGAAAATTTGAAAAGCTTAATTTGAACATCCTCATGTAAAATTTCAAGTCGGTCAATAAAGTCATGGAAATCCATAAAATGTTCAGCTGGCACTTCCCACTTCTCTCCACAAAATCTGGGAATACTACGTTCCCATTCATCTCTAGTAGGTACCTGATTAGGGAAACCAAAAATACTTGAAAAATCACAGAACGCATACCTCCTAGCTAAGATCTTGTTCATGTCATACCAGTGGAGTCACCAACAGATTTATGAACAATGGAGTCGCCACTGAATTAGTCCTTCATGGAGTCACCAGATAGATGATTACAACCGAATGATGTCCAATCTTTTTCTATCATCAAAGCTGGATCTATGTCGTCTCCCAAGGAAGCTAAGCTTCAATCTTCTCTACTCGGCAACGACGCCAATTTTGTTATCCCTCCAAGAAACTCCTTAGGGTTGTAGGCTAAGAATGCTTGGTAACTTAAGAATATGGTAGATTTTGTATGCTTGGAACAATATGATAACTCAATAGCTAATGAAAAGGACCACTTCATACATTCGAATAATACAATGCTTTTATAACTCAATGATAAGACAACAAAGTTTGAATAGGAGATGAAGAATACTAGTCTAGATAACCAAATACAACAATGTGTAGGGTCATACAAGATAGCAAGAAAACCTTTAGTTCAAGTTCATGAGCTTAATAAGAAGATAACAGTTCTTAGAAGCTGAGCTAAACTGAAATAAAGTACAAAATGATGAAAATATGAGAAAATCTGTCATTGAAAACAAAAGAGGATTGTGATTATATTATCAATAAAGAGTCTAGTACAATAGCCAAAAAATGTCTCCTAGATTGCACCCATAGTGCTCCAAATGTCTTTCGCTTTAAAGCCTTACAAGATGAAATCTAGATCCTTGAAAGATGGATCAGATTTACTAAAAATAGTCAAATCAAAATAGATACAACAAGTGTAGGATGAGATCCTATAAAAATGGATCTAGAATACTAAAAACGGAAAATCAAAACAAAATAGGAAAAGTTCCTATCTAATGATCTCTAAGAGTAGTAGATTGTTGATGAAGTGCAATTTTAGCCTCCCAAGGCTATTTGATTTGGTCCTCCAAAGATAAAATTCGAATTGGATGATGTGTCTTCAAACCCATGATACTCTGCCTTTGAAAAAGATGCCAAATGTAGTTGAAAAACCTCCTTTTGACCTTATCCCTCAAAACTAGCCTTTGAATCAGACTTGATAATTCAACAACTATCCATTTGAAGTGGTTTCAAACCATTCAAACTCAAAAAATCCCAATCTGGGAAAAAATTCGGTTATTCTGGCCATGACAAGCTTTCACTAGCTAATTTACCCAAAAATCCGCTCCTTAGCTGGTGAAAAGCAGAGCTTTCACCAGCTAACTAGCAAAATTCAAGACGAGTTAGCTGGTGAAAGCGCAAAGTTTTTTAAAATCAAATTTCTCATTCATGGAGAGTCTTTTTTACATGCTTGAATAGTCGATCGACATCTAGAAATCCTAAGCTTTCCAATGGTTCTTTCAAATCTTCATTTGGAGCTTGGGAAGGTAATCAAAAGTTCCCTTAAATATTAGGCATCATTCTTAAAAAAATTGTCAGTGCGTTTTTTATCGCTAACATTATGAAAGTCTATTTTTTTTTGTAAATAAATTAGATGATAATCCTTCTATTCAGCAAAGAAAAGTACAGAGTGATACATATACTTGTTGATAGCAAAAGACCCTCGAAAGAGAATAGGGGAGCATTAGAGACTACGCTATGCTTAAAGAGAACCAAAATGAGTGCATGGGCATAGCAATGTGAAACATTACAATATGACACATTACAAGATAAGGAGAAAGGGTCGGGTCATTGTTTTGGTCGGAGAGGATCCTTTCTTCCTTTTTTCTTAGGAACATCAATCCAACTAGAGGAACTAGGCACCTTCCCTACCAAAGCCAGATGGTCTAAGGAAATGGAAGAATATTGAGCTAGAAAAGTAAAGAGGTGGATTTGGGATGAGCATGGAAGCCATCTATTCAACATCGTTGGTGGTAGAATAAAGTGTAGGGTGATTTTTATTGAAGACCGAGGAAAACCATTAGGGCCAATGATCCTCGAAAACCATGTAATGTCGCTCCTTCTCTATTGTAGTGTCTGATGTATCCCTAACATCGACGGGTGCATGGTGTCTGATCTGTGGGTGGTCATATGGGGTGTTGTTCCTAAGGGCAAAGCGAGAAGTGTGAAGCTTGTCGCCTGCTTCACTGCCTCCATATGGTCGTAGCTCCTCCTCCTTCACCATCTCTCCAATACACCACACCAACAATATTACCCTCTAATTTATCAATTTTTATTATTAATAAACATATGTGTATTTATATCTTCCTTTAAAAGAATTTAGGATTAAGATTTAGACTCTAGCTCCTGTGCACCATTTTTGTGCATATGCATGATTTTATACAACTGTAGTTGTAACTAATTCACCCCTCCCTCTTTTATACTCTACAAAAATCTTGTTAAATGTGCCACTCTTGCACGTTCAACTATGTTCATAAATCCCCTATGCTCTTAAGTAGTACTTTTTTATCCTGATACCTGAGGATGAAAATGTGGATTTCACAATTCCTTGAAGTATTTATAGTCAAAATGACCATGCTTGTCATCATTGATGCAATTAAATGTAGAATTAGCATTAACCATAGAAAAAGTAGTGCAATGAGAAGATGGCGACGACGAATACATACTCAAATCCAATGAAATCCCTATTGATTTCTTTGCCAATGAAGAGGGAAATATGGTTTCCTTGAGAGCCACCATATTAATGAAAATCGTCTTTACAGTGCATTCACTTTCACTATTATAATCAATAATGTGCTAGGTTGTCGTGGTTGTGTGTGTTTGTGTGTCATGTTATGCTAGAGTGCTTGGTGGGTTGTCGTTTTATAGCTGGAGATTGCATTCACTTTCACTATTATAATCAATAATGGGCTAGGTTTTCGTGGTTGTGTGTGTGTGTGTCATGTTATGCTAGAGTGCTTGGTGGGTTGTCGTTTTATAGCTGGAGATGTATTGCACCCTTATAAATGAAAGGTAAATTTGATATTTTACATTTGAGATGGTGGAATTGTAATATTTAAAGAATTATATGACATTGTAGCATTTAAAAATAATAAAAAAAAAATAATATGAATCATTTAATGAAATGTTTGATTAGGGTATTTAAAAATGATAATAGAAAGGGGTACATCTATTGGAAATGGCCTGATTTAATGGCCTTTTAATTATAGTTGGGTTTTTAATGGAAATGATTTGATATGGTCCCAATATTCTTAGCCGTCACAATAAATAAAGGATTGTGATTCCAACCATTAAATTCTTTGCATGACAAAAGTTATTAGTTTATCATTAAAAAACGTTAATTAGAAAAATTAACATAATAATTGTAAATTATGTTGTGAGAGGCTCTTAAGATTTTTTACAAGTTCTTCTAATAGTGGGGTAAGTGGGACAAAGGTTTGATGGCCACGTTTTCCTCGGATGTGAATAGTGTCATGATCAACATGGTATGGATGCCACGTTTAGCTTGGTACCTTTTCCTGGGATGTGAGGAGTGCCGACTTAGTATTGATGTTGAGGAGTGCGGTATGGATGTTGGTCTACACGTTGGGATGTGAAGCAAGCTTGATAATGCAAAATGCCACTTTTCAGGGCGGGAGTTTCAATTAGCGCAAGCATGGTAATTTGAGGCATGAGTATTGAATTGATTTATTTATGCATGAGAGATGAAAGAAAGGCTTAGCCCACTCATGGTAGGGGCCATTACAAGGATTCTGAGATGAAATAAAGGCTGATTTCAATACAAGGATTGACAGATGAAAGAAAGGCTTAGTCCACTCATGGTAGGGACCATTACAAGGAGCCTTGAATCCAACACATTATATAATCAGGACTTCGTAAGATATTCTCCTGGACAAACCAGCATTGATATTGATTCAAGTAGGCCTATGGAAAAACCCTGTTTCTTACCTCTCAGTTAACAGTGACAAACCAACATTGATATTTATTCAAGTAGGCGTGTGGCAAAACCCTATTTCTTTCCTCTTCAGTTAACAATTTTAGGGAAGATGAAGGTCTATAACATCTCCATGCAAAAGCCAAGATTTATTTTATCTAAATGGTGTTTAAATTATAGTCTCTTTCATTTTAGTTATTCCATTGTTGTAATTTCAATAATCGGGCTCAAGCTATAATGACATTGGGTGAATATAATGGGTTCTCTTCCAACTAACCTCATAAAAAAAAATTCAAGTACGACTTTGAAATTGTTGATAACATTAACACTTCATCATATGGTATGATTAGGTAGAATTTACTTTAAATGGTGAAGTTATAGAGATTAAAATTAGTTAAGTTATGAAAAATGAATTATTTATGGGTTCTTGAATTGCAAGTGTGAAGATAACATATTGCTAGGCAACGATCTCTGTAACGTTTTCTACAAAAACTCAAGGAGGGATAATTAATTGAGAGCGTCATTATTTAGAATTTCCAGGTGAATTTTTCAATCATGTTTTTTTCCTGTTTGTGTCATCCATTTATACATCCAATAGCACGGCTTCACATCTCAAGGTGTTCATGGCTAAGCATCTCATAAAAGATCGGTTTTCTGCATAAATATGATTGGGATTTTCTAATGCAAAAAGATGGGTTTTCTGCATAAATATGTCTTGGATTTTCCAATACAACTTTCGTCCAATTCATACATAGTCTTTGGGTTAGTGGTCTGGAACGATGGCTACCATGTTGTAAGATAAGAATAAAAAATTATCTACATTACATAAAATAATTATAATCGATACCGAGAGAAAAATAATAGCTTGGAGGGATGTCAAGCACATTGCATATGAGTAGTAACCAGACAATAACCTTAGTAACCACTCATGATTTATGGTCCTCACACATTTTGTATTTCAACAGTTATTATGAAATACAAAAAGAATAATGGGAGTATTGTTTTTTTAATAATGGTGATATAAGTTGAGGTGTGTGTGTTGTTAGTGGTGACGCTAGTGTGAGATCTACTTTTTACGAGCTGTATGTGTGCATGGGAAGCTTATAAAAATTTCATGATGTTAATAGAAATCATAATAATTTTGAAAATAATTAATACATTATTAAAATTAAGGTTATATTAAGATTAGGGTTTGTATCACTCTCAACAAATTTATACGAATTCTAGAAGCCTTATCATATCTAAATTTCTTTTTGATGTTCATCAACCACATCCTACAATCATGTGGTTGTGCTAAGTGTATTTACGTAAGAGATTTTGTTTAAGGTTGATAATATGACATTTTTTTAATGTTGCAACATTTTAATAATTCAATAAATAGATATAATATAGGTACTTTATTATTACTAATAATATAATTAATTGAACATTGTGATTATATATTTTTTGTGATCATTCAAAATCATGACTTCAAAATCATGTCATATTGCAACAATTAAAGTCAACTTTTAATAAAATGGATCACAACAATATTATATCACATTATGATATCATGGGTGATAATAATATTATATCCCATTGAGGTTGAATTCAATATTAAGTCACAATGTGACACAAAGAGGTGGGTATTATGTCTGATTTCAATGTTATATGACATCTAAAAAAAAATTGACATTTCAACCATAATATTTAAGATGTTTATTTAAATATTATGACATATTATAACATTTTGAAAATAATAATATGTTTCACATCAATGCAATGTCGCATTGCAACATTTCAAGAGTAATAAGTTTAGAGATTATGTTTGAGTTTGATAATATAATAAGTTAGTAGGTTATATTTGAGGTTATTTTCAAGAGTAATAAGTTGAGAGGTTATGTTTGAGGTTATTTTCACTTGATTGGTGGTTTCAATTTACGAGAAACTATCTTCACTCATTAGTTTACCCAACCCTTTAAATTGTAAGAGAGTGCCATTTGGGAGTCATTGACTCAATTTTCATTTGTGTTTATCCCCACTTTTAAGGTGAAAGGATATTAAATGGATATCTGGTGCAAGGTGTGTCTTTACTTGAGAGATAATTCTACAGTAAGGCTGATTTAACTGCTTGGATATTGATGACCATTTCCAAATGTAGATCGACCACCCATGGTGAATATTTAATCTTGAAAGATCATTTAGTGTAGAGAATTTTTCTAATGAATGATTATTATTGCCTCAATGTTGACAAAGATGGAGATAAAAAAATTGGCTTTCCATGTGACCAAATCGATGAAAATTTTGGCACTGAACATTTTGATGCTAAATTGGAATAGGTAAATGAACAAGTGAATTTTTACAATATTATTTTTGATTGATTATTTAATTTGATCCCACAATAGAAATCCAAATTGTGCACAAGACAAAGAAGGAGAATTATCATTGTTTCCATATAAAACCTCTAAGGAAGTTGGCGTTTACAATTTAAGTATAATGATAAGAGGTGTAGAATCCCCAGACCCCTACTTGGTAATGCCACCCAAAATTTATAAATTATGATAACATTTAACTAACTAAAATACTATATAATTGCACTGATTAATGTAGAATAACAACGAATATATAGATACATAATGTACAGGAAAAACCCATGAGAATAAATGCATAAATATTAACATAACACATAAATTAACACATAGTAGACATGTATTTTTGGTAAAATTTCCCAACTTCAGGGAACTTCTCTTGGCCTTTACTTTTAAGAACACATAGCCACCCACTTTAATCTCTCTATGATTTATGCCTTTATCAACATAATTGTTTTTCTTGTCGTGGGAAGTATTTATATTTTGTTTTATTTTCAATATATGCTCTTCCATTTCCACGAGTAATTTTGGTCCAACTACTGCTCTATCTGTTGGGTTATCCCACGTTACTGGTGTGTTTCACTTTCTTCCAGAAAGTGCCTCAAATGGGATCATCTTTAGATATGATTGATACCCATTGTTATAAGAAAACTCCACCAAATGAAAATAATCCTCCAATTTTGATGGTTTATCCATCACATATGCCCTTAGCATGTTTTGTATCACCCGATTCACCCTTTCTATTTTCCCATCTGACTATGGATAATAAGTTATGCTGAAATTCAGATTTGTTCCAAATCCCTTGAATAATCCCTTCCAAACATTTGATGTAAATTTGGGATCTCTCTTAGATACAATTATCTTAGGCACACCATGTAGCCTACAAATTTCTCTCATATAAATATCATCAATGTTAGCTACCTTATAAGTCTGTTTTACTCAAATAAAATGGGCATCTTTAGTAAGTTTATCCACTATCACCATGATGTAATCATGTTTCTTGTTTGTTCTAAGCAACTTCTTGATGAAATCCATTGTTACAACTTCCCATTTATACTCAGGGATGGGAAATGGATATAGAAAACCAGCTGGGTGCTTATGCTTAGCGTTGACCTTTTGACATTCCAAACACATGGCAATAAAATCAACAACTTCTTTCTTCGTTCCCGGGCAATAATATTGACTCTTGACAGCTACAATAGTTTTCTAGTAACCTCAGTGCCTAGCATAAGGCACATTATGCATTCATTTTAATATCATGTTTTTCAATTCCTGGAAATTTGGCACATAAATTCTTCCTCTCTACATGATAATTTCATCCTCTTTTAACTCAAAATTCTCAAATTTTTCCTGCAAAATACCTTGTTGTAATTTTTCCTTTAATTCCAAGTACTGTAGGTCTAATTTTGCATCTTTTAAAATTTTGTCTTTCAAATATGACTTGTACATGATAATGGTTGCATGCATCTCATGCACTCTCTCGATGAGTGCACCAACCGCCTTTTTCTCTTTACCCTTGATATGCTTTATATCAAAGTCGTACTCACTAAGGAATTCCAAGCACCTACTTTGCCTAGAATTTAGTATCGGTTGTCCAAATAAATATTTCTGAAAACTATGGTCTATCCTCAAATAAAATATTTTCTCCATGAGGTAGTCCCTCCACATATTCAAGGCATGCACTATGGATGCCAATTCTAAATCATGAGTAGCATAGTCCCTTCCATGCTCCTTTAATTTACTTGATTTATGGAATACCACATGTCCATTCTGACTAAGAACTCCACCAAGTCATTCTTTACATGAATTAGTGCAAACAATGAAGTATTCATTTGGATAAACCATATTTAATATTGGATCACTTGTTAGTAAACTAAAACTTATTTCAAAATATAATGTCCACTTAAAAACTTCACACCCTTCTTTTGCAAGGAACTGATTGGGTGTGCAATCTTTGAGAATCCCTCAATAAATATCCTATAGTAACCTGCAAGTCCCATGAAAGATCTCACCTCAGAGACATTCTGACGCCGACCCCCACTCTCTCAGCAGGCGGTCGCTCCACCAGGACCTTCTTTTTCTCACGGGCCCGAAGAGTCAAGCTCTTCAACCCCTCTCGGGAATTCTCCTACCCACAGGTTTTCCTTTCGATGGTCTCCCTTTTGGAATTCGGGAGATTGCCCTTCGGGAGGTTGCGGTTCACGCGAACACCGTCCACATACAGAACAGAACCCTTACTTCCGATGGTCAATGGGAAAACCTTCCCACTATCAGGGATTTCCCTATCGGGAAATCGCAACTGCGATGTCACAATTCCCTTGCTTCCCAAATCGCCGAACCCCGAATCCCGATCCAATGCCACGTGGATTCCACTATGCCTCCGGGCCCCACGCTACCACTTTAGTCTTCGGGACTTCGCGGATCGCGGATCCACGATATCAATGTCCCTGCCGTTGGAAACCCCGAATGCCGAAACTTCGATGCGCTGGATTCGTGCCACCTGTCCCCGTTATAATTAATGACTCTGATTGAGTCGGGAAATCGCGACTCGCGATTTCAACGGGCATATGATTCTTGCACCCACAAACCTCGGTTCTCCGATATGCGATGGCCAATGGCTCTTTCGCTGCCTGAGGGTTAACCCCCTCGCCTCTTCTCCCAGATCCAACGATCCTCGGGACTTCGCGATTCTCCAGGACGAATTCAAGTCGTCGATTCTCTTCCCCTATGAAGAGATCTCTGCTCCGCCACCTTCCTCCGGTGCAACTGAACCAAGGCGTTATCCCTCCAGAGCTTCCTTCGACTCGAGCTCTTTCAAGAGGTTCTTCGAACACGCTCCTTGTTCTCGGTCTTCAATGACTTCTGAAAGTGTTGAAGTCTCCTGAGTCCCGTGCATCCCGGCTCGCAACAGGTTCAACTCTCCTTCTCTCTCAGACTTACTACTGAGACTCGAATTCGACCTGCACTCACCTGCACGGCTCGAATACCTCAAACCCACTCTGGGCAACGGAGAACAAAAGTTTAACGGCTTGGCCTCCTCGACGCACTCTATGCGGAGGAATTTCACTGCACTCGATGCAGG
>ML776734.1:2626009-2637586 GCA_009831015.1 Picea engelmannii
GCAACACACAGAGCTCAAACGCGTCCATGGAATTAAATCAGGGCTCTTCCTATTAATTCAATAACTGTACATGGAGGTTCCTTCATAAGCTCTCTGCTCTGCTCTCTCTTCTTCCGGTATGAATGAATCAGAATAATACAAAGATACAAGGGAGGGTGTCTATACTCCGTTTTCCCTCTCAAACGGTGACTGTCTAATCTACAGTTAATTATCCTAGCTACTTGCATTAAAACTAAATAAATGCCTCATCTACCTAAGGACGAGAGCTTATCCGCTCAAGGTCCGTTACAATCTATAAGTGTGCTTCATCACATCAAAACATTAATGCTTGGTGCAGCCATATATTACAATGGTTCAAAAATTTAAATGCTGACGCTCTCCAGCTGTTCCCTTTCCTCCTCGCGCTGGCTCGCTTGATCGAGTGAGCGATGCTCCTGCATCACATTCCTTGGTGTTGTCCATACTTGAATGACCCTTATCTTTTATGGATCCATTGATATCCCTTCCTATGAAATGATATGCCACAAATAATGAATTTTATTCTGGTAGAATGAACACTTTCTCAATTTGGCATACAATTGATCCTCCCTCAATACTTGTAAAACCATCCTCAATTGTTGCTCATGCTCTTCTTCAGAACTAGAATATATGAGAATGTCATCTAGGAAGACATTGAAAAATGTATCTAATTAATCCATTAAAATACCATTCATTAAACAGATGAATACAATTGGTCCATTAGATAACCGAAATGGCACCACTGTGAAGTCATAATGGCCATACCTTGTTCTAAAGGAAATCTTTCTAACATATTATTCTTTAATTCTTACATGATGAGGGCCTAACCTAAGATCAATCTTGGAGAATATATTAGCATCTTTCAGTTGATTAAAGAGGTCATATATCCTTGGAAAAGGATACTTGTTACTCATATTTACTTTGTTCAACTGCGTGAAGACAATGAAAAGTCTCAACATTCCATCCTTTTTCTTCACAAATAATACTAGGGCACCCCAAGGTGACACACTCGGGCATATATAACCCTTCTTTAGATGCTCTTCAAGTTGCATTTGCAATTCCTTTAGTTGTGGTGTACTCATCCTATAAGGAGTCTTGGATACTAGGGCTACTCTAGGCATCAGATTGATGGAGAAATAATATCTCTCTTGGGTGGAAATATTGATATTTATTTAAGTACTTCTTCAAACTCTTTTAGAACTACATACTATTCAATACTTTTCACCTTATCTTTAGGTGTCTCTTCCATATGTGCTGCAAATATTTGACACCCTTTCAGGAAACATTTTTGAAATCCAAGGCTAAAACTTCTATGATGGTTACTTCCCTGAACTGTCCTTAAGTTCCATTCTTCATCAAAGCAGATAAATGCCTTATTATCACATTCTAGGATAACATGATGTTTTTCCAACCAAACCATATCGATTAGGCAGACATATGAGCCCAAAGGTATGATATTAAAATCTTCCCCTGTGTTTAGTCCATTCATGTCCATTGGGTATGCCTTAACCATCTCATTAATCTCCCTATTAGATCCTATAGCTAGCTACACTAGCCAAGTTTTTCCAAACTTAATTCTTGGCAATTAAAATATTTCCACCATCATAGGATATGGATAAGTATGACTATATTGTGAAACAATCAAAATGGAAATGGGTTGGTTGTTGATATTACCTTCCACTACAATCATATGTGATTGAAACTTATCTTTCTTGTTATCCAGGGATGTATAAATTCTATGTACATTTCTTCCCATGTCCTCCACTATTTCATTTTTTTGTACATTGTGAATAGTCCTCACTTTTTTACCTCTGTGAGGGAAATCTATGTACATATGATCTCCCCCACAACCTCAACATTGAATAGTTGGCTTCCTTGGTATTCACCCCATTGTCTTGGTCATTCTGGGTTCTTTAGTAGATGACTATCCCTGAGCATTATTTATGAAGAATGGTGGCTTACTTCCTTCTTCCTTTGTTCCATCTTTCTTTTCTTCTTATCTTTGCAATATTTTTGAAAATTTGGTCTTCCTTTATGCTGATCATAAATGAATATATCCCTCCTTATAGTTACCTCTAGTGTCTTGGGATCATAATATTGGATCTTATCACTGATAAATGATGGTAGACCACTCAAATACCTATGAATCTTAACTTGTTCATCCTTCATGAAAGAAACATATTTCAGCAACTCTAAAAACCCCCTTTGATACTCATATATGGTTATACTCCCAATATTGAGTTAAAAGAACTCCTTCATTTTCTTATCATAGTATCATTTGGTCAAGTACTTCTTTTGAAAATACCTTTTGAATTCTCTCCAAGTAACATTTTTCTCATCAATATGTTTCACTTGCACAAAATGGTCTCACCATGTATTGATGTTTTTCCTTTGAGATGGTATATGGAAATTATATCTTCTACATGTGAAGAGTGGTTATCCAATTGAAAATACTTCTTCATTCCTAGAAAATATGTCTATGCATCCTTATCCTTCCTTTGCCCACCATCAAATGTAGGGGGCTTGATTTTTTTCATTTCTCCCTGTAGTGCATCCACCCAAGACCTCTTCTTATGCTTCATGGAAGGGTATAGAATTTAATTATTGTGTTCTCTCATAATTCAATGAATTGGCAAGTGATGGTGATGCATGAAAACACTTATTTTTCTTCTCCTATCATCATGAGACCTGTGAATCCTTGATTTTCTTGACTGAGTCTCCTTATCCATCTTCTTCTCCATTATGTAGAAGATTTGCATTAACTCAATGTTGAAGCATTATTTCTTCTCCTTGGATTTGATAATCCTTTCATTAGCATATTTATGACTCTTGACATCCTTTTACAAACATTTTATGGTCTCTACCAAGTTCATTCTTTCTTCCTTTCCTTCTCCATGTTTGTTTGAATTTGTATCTTCATTACCCATACTAACATACATCCCTTTGATTACATATTCAAGGTTGTAATCCATATGTGCATTTTCCATGCCTTCCATTCTTCTCAAATCTGTGTTCATCCTATTCTTATTTAAATGTTGTAAACTGTGAAAAAATGTGCAGTCAACAAGATTAATTAGACTAAATAATTAGGAAAACTGCAAAAACTAGGCACATTTATGTTCCATGAGAGTATCCAAATTCATTTCTTTTGATTCATTGTGAATTTAACAATCCAATTTATTTTTTTGGGTGAATATCCAGACTCTTATATCCAATACCTTTCCAATGACTACTTACTTTCTCAATTCTGAGTCTTGAGAAGAAAGTTATGGCCATTCAAATATTACCCATTAATTTCTTCTTTTCGCACCCCAACCAGGTGAAAATATGAACTATATTTATGAATATTTGTATATGCTCTTTTTTATTTTTGATAGTATCCCAACTAGGTTCTTTCATCATCATCTTTTGGACAATCTTTCCAAGTTTCACCTCTATCTGGTTTTTGAGTTGCTAGATACAACCTATTGAAGTTTCAAGCCAATTAATATTTTTGGCCCTAAATGCTACATGCACTTTCTATGCCCTCCTATACATATTTGATGTGCCTAGAATAATAATTTGGATCCATGGATGTCATCTATGGCTCAAGAGATTCCCATTGACTACTCTTGTTCCTAAAAAATGCTCTACAAAAAGATGACCCGAAAAACGCTGACATTTTCCATAAATTTATACTAATTTTCTCCTAATGTTTAGGCACCATATGTTGATGGGGATGTTGACGTGGAAATCGAGTCCATAGGGAACCCCTATAAGGATGCCATTTCATATCCATTTCACACTTGTCCCTACCCATTCAAATTCTTACCTCTTATTCTTTTTTATAGTTCCTAAGATGCAGTTTTTTAACATGGTTTGGTGTTAACAATTGAGTGCTTGAGCCTTGTCACTCATGCGACTATGACCAAGGGATTTATTTCGTGGGGATGAGTCCTCACCACAATATCAAGGTAGGGAGGGCAGAAAAATTTATAGTATGTCAACATGTGGAGCTCCTTTCGAGCACATAAAACAATTTCAGGGGGGGTGACTCCAAAATAAACTATGCACTAGTTAGGGTTCTAAAATTAATAATAATAGTCAATTTTAACTTCGATTGAATGGTTGGATATCATATTATATCCATAATGATTAGAGAGGGATTTTCGTCGATCCTATTGTGATCAACAGTGGATCCTTCACCCTAATTTCTACATGAGTCTCATACTAAATATACAGTCAATATGTGACCTAGATTAGTCCAACGACCATTCTCCTCCTTTCCATACACGAGCACACACTTATTTTTAAATTCTAGGCCCCATTGGTACCTGGCTTCCATGTGGCACCTTCGTATTATATTTTGGTGATGGGTGGGCCCTATTCCACACCCATATAACTTGATTCCCAGAGTTTCACACCGATACACTTCAATGATCCTAGTTTAATGGAAATCGGTGGGGATCGATGATCCATGTCACATTTTTTCCACCCCTTCCCCAACGAACATTGACACAGCAAGGATGGGCCAAAAAACCTAGCCATGGTAACATTCAGGGAGATGTATAACCCCAGCCGACCCCCCCCCCCAAAATTTAGTTATGTGGTTCATGCGTCGAGTTTCTCTGGTAGCGCCCCCCAGCATGGCACTAGGTCACCCGCCACCCATGCCACCATGCCACCATGTACCTGTCATCGTGGCCCTACCACTGTGGAAATACACGCCATATATAGTCCACCTTAGTTGACACATGGCCTCGACATCATTCTTATGTCAGTGTATGGAAAAATACCAAAACTTTTCCAATTTCACCTAATTTAAATTTTTCCAAAATAACAAAAAATGCCCAATTCTGCGTAATTTCAAAATTTACTTTGGTCTGCCATTAGAGCTCTGTGACTAATCTCAATACAGTCAATTTCTACCTTATTCACATGGATTCGACCCTTGTACGTTTAATTTGACTCAGGTACATTGAATTACTCATGAATTCCTCTATGGAAATTGGGGATTTTGCCCAATTTCACTTAATTTCACCCTAGTGCTCTGTAAACATGAAATTCCACCAATTTGTAGGCCCAAATTTTCCCAATTTGAGATTTAAATTAGGGATTTTAATTACTATGCTTTGTTCTTGCAATTCCCCGTGAAATTTTCCAAGAATTCTTCCACATCCCACAACAATAATTTTGTCAAACGAATTGCATACATCCTCATTTCGACATTCTATCAAATAATTTGCATGCTTACTCTACAAATTTCAGTTCCACGCTCTACTAATTGGGTCCATGTAGGCTTAGTGTTGAAAAATGAGATATGATACCACATTGTATGTTAGGATACATATATCAAAATAACATAAAAACCTCGGAATAAGTACTCAACGCCTTGAAAAAGAGAGAAATTCATATAATAATCCTCTTTGATGGGGAAGCCTCCTTATACATTATATAAATTCATAATTACAATATGATTCCAAATGAAAAGGTCTCCTTGGTATATATAGGATACTAGGAGCTACAATTAGAACTAATGGACCTAATACGACATAAATAAAATAAAACTACTAATGTAATATGCCACAATTAAGGGGTAATGTTCCATGAATTAGGGATTAACATGCCCCTCCCCTTTAGATAATTGTTTTCCTCAACACTTGAGTACTTTTGGATGCTTCTGTATAAAATAATCATCTTCCCACGTGGAATCTTCAATAGGTATTTTCTTCCACTTAATGTGATACTATGGAATTGATCTATTCCTTAGTTGGCAAATTCTTGTGTCAGTGATAACTTCAGGTTCCAATGTGTTTTTTTCCTTCCTCATCAAGTTCTGGAAATATAGCATGAATTGGTATATTGTCACTTATATCCTTCCTTAAGCATGAAACATGGAAAACATGGTTTACTCGTGAAGATGTAGGTAGCTCCAATTTATATTCCATAGTACCAATATTTTGCAACACCTTATAAGGGCCATAGTGCTTTGGTGATAATTTATTATCCTTCTTAGCTTTCTTGAGGGACATATGTTTCTATGGTTGTAGTCTTAAAAATAACCAATCCCCTACTTCAAAACTTCTTTGACTACGATGTTGATTTGTTTGTTGTTTCATGTGACTTTGCCCCATGGTCAACTTGTCCTTTAAGATTTTGAGAACTTTTTGTTGATGCTTGAAGCAATCATCCACTACTTGAACCTTAGATTTTTATTTTAGATAAGAAGTGATGGATGGTGTGTGATATCCATAAAGAATCATAAATGGTATCATTTTTGTTGTAGCATGAAAGGAAGTGTTATACCACCATTCTGACAAGCGTAACCACTTGAACCATTGTGTTTGTTTTTCATAGACAAAGAAACAAAGGTATTGTTCCATAAATTTGTTCACTATCTGAGTTTGTCCATCAGATTGAGGATGATAAGATGAGTTATGATCCAATTGAGTACCCAAAAAAGAAAATATTTCTATCCAAAAAATGTCTAGTGAAGATAGGATATTTTTCACTTACAATAATCTTTGGGCTTCCATTTAGCTTTTGAACTATCTCCGTGAATGCGGTAGAAGCTGTACTAGCTTTGAAAGGATGAGAGATTGAAAAAAAGTGTTTGTACTTAGTAAGTTTATCAATAATAACCATGATGACACTCTTTCCTTTAGACTTTGGTTACCTTGTGATGAAATCCATGGAATCCTCCTCCTAATGTTGACTTGGAATGGCTAATGGTTGTAAAAGACATGGGGTCTTAACTGTTTCCACCTTATTTTTTTGGAAAACCAAATATTCTTCCACAAACCTTTGAACATCATTTTTAAGGCCATCCCCAAAAAATTCCCTCTTGACCATATGTTAGGTTTTCAAAAATACTGAGTGCCCTCCTACTGGAGAGGTGTACAATTCCAAAAGTACCTTTTGTTTGAGTTGAGAGTTATTAGATAAATATAAGTGATCTATGTACCATAGTGAATCATTTTTACATGTAAATGTATTAGATCCACTGGAATCTTGTTGAAACCTTTGAATGAGAGTACACACACTTCGCCATTCTTCCATTTATCTCTTGCTTTTGTTGTCCAATTAGGTTGGATGATATAGATAGCATGTGGAAATGCCTCAACATATTCATCCTTTAATGAGAGTGCATCCACCACAATATTTTTCTTCCCCTTTTTGTAGATGATTTCAAAGTCATAACCCAACATCATGGTCACCCATTTGTTTTCTCTTCAGAAGAGAGTCTTTGTTCCAAGAAGTGTGTAAGACTGTCATCATTTGTTTTGATCTTGAAGTTCTTACCTATTAGGTAAGGGTGGCATTTTTTCAATGAATGTAGTATTTCCATCATTTCCTTATCATAAATGGGTTTGTGTAAGTCCTTTCCCTTGAGTGGTCAACTTTCAAAAGCAACAGGCCTTCCTTCTTGCATTAGAACAAAACCAATTCCATTTCCCGAGGCATCACATTCCACAATAAAGTTTTTTTTGAAGTCTGGTGTGGGAATATATTCAAATACTTTGGAATTCTTATCAATGATCCCTTGGATATATAGGGGAATCGATGGATTATATGTTTGAACATATAGTGAGCATAGTTGTACAATTACACCCCGATGGCCCTTTTTCAATAATTGTGTCATGCCATTAGATATTACCACATTACTGGGTTTCTGTGTGATACCCTTTAACTCAAATTCCTTTCCTTCCAATGAAATTTTCATGAAAACTTCTTGAAAATTAAAATACACGGTTCCCAATGATTGTAACCATTGGACCCCTAGTACAACATCAACACCACCCATGGGTATCAAAATCATTGGACTATTCATAACATATTCCCCCATAGTATGATTGATCTTGTGGCATTTCTGAGTAATTGATATTTCATCCATTTGCAATCATCACTTGAAACTATGGCACTAGATATATAAAGAAATTGAGATATTTGGTTAATTTGAACTAAATAAAATTATGAGTACTACTGTTGTTCCAGAGTCTATACTTAAGGCTTAGAAGTATAGTGTCTAGGCATCCGAAAGTGAGTAATGGGTAGAGAAGGAGGAAATGTCAACATTCGGAAAGGGAATCTAGGGATGATTTCTAGGTTGTTGTCTAGCTTCCAACTGTTCCTAGATGTTTATGTCCCTTTCAATCACTGCCCATGAACGTTCAAGTTGCACCTGGGCAGTGGATGTTTTAATAATATTATAAAAAAGATTCAAGGCAATATGTGTTTTATCTGATAGTCCGGGTTCAATATTAGGCTGTCTTGTCACAGAGACAGTCATAGAGGAACATGATGATAAGAAAATCTCAAAAAAATTTAGATACTGTCTCAATTTCGGTCGTATAAAGGAGATTTTATAGCTCTGGTAGTGAGAATAGGGTGCAAACCAAAGGCCCTTTCCCGTAACTGAGTTATATTTAAATAAATGTGTATGAGGTGTAAGAAAACATTCAACTGTCTATCATGTAAGGCTCCTATCAAGGGAGAATATCACTTGTAAACAGAGGAAGAAAAAGATAAAGAAATAACCTGATGAAGCAAAAATATAAATAGAAATCTAAAGTGTTCACTGGTCTTATACCTGTTGATAGCAGGTATAGAGGAAAAACAATAAACAATATAGAATACTAAAATTTATTCACTATAGTAGAGGTTGTACTAAGTTATAGCGAAACATTCATCAGATACATATATGAAATGAAATTAAATATGAAATACAAGGAAACAAACTCATAACACAGTCATGACGGAATCGAGAATCTTCGGATTTTCTTTGTATTAACTCTCGAGGGAGAAAAATCTCTATTACAATCGACCCGAAAAGGTCCAACCTTTGTTCCTTCCTTCTATTGTATATTTATACAGATTTACATATGATGGAATCTCAATCGTTCTAGTATTTTCAGTTACAACAAGAAGGAGATCAATTGTTTCATTTCTTTATCTCTGTCTTTATTTGGTACCAAAAGCCTATCCCTTTGCATGCTCAGTACAAGTGACACATTTTTCAACCAGCTGAGATATCAACCTAGAAGGTTCCTCTTGAAAATTGGCTTAAAAAATATAACAATCTCTGACTAATTGTGGTAACCTTTCTTCCATCTGTCGGTCTAGGGTGTCGATAGTGCACAATCGCACACTTGGTTTAATAATCCATTTATCTATTTGAACTATGTTTGCCAGAGTTACTTGTGAGACTTCGGACGAATCTCTTCCCTCTTTCTCAATTATATCAAGCGAGAGTTTCACCATATTCATTTGGCTAAGTGTCTCAGCATTGCTCTCGCTATCAATGCCTATCAGATTTTCATCTATAGAACCAAAAGCCTCTTCATAGTATTTCCTTACCTTCTTGGCTTGCAATTTGCCTTCTGATATGATGCGTTCCCATTCTTTCAATAAAATATTACCTCGGGTCTGTTCCAAAATGGAAAACTCAGAACTATTTGTCGATTCTCTGTTTGTTGTAGCTATTACAGCCTCTTGAAATGCGACCCGAGCTGCTCCAGCTTCTCTCTCTCTCACAAATAAATTTTCCAATACATGATCAATAAGCAGGCAGTTGTCCCGAATCGTCTCTACCTTGGCAAGTAAACTTCGTTGGGCTACAAAAACTCTGCTCCGAATATCCATAGCCTGGGACTGGAATATCCCAATATTTATAACTTGGCTTTCGATGAGCTCTAATCTAACCTGTAGCTTCCCTATCAAGTCTCTTTGCTGACCTACCTGTGTTTGACTAGTCTAAGCTACCAGCTCTGCTTGTTTGAGCTTAGCTTTGAGCATCTCGATTTCCTTTTTATCGGCCATTCTTGCTTGTTCTATTCCTGTGTTCGCCTGGTCCTTGGCAACTTCCTCTTCTATGGCTAGTTTAGCTTCTAAGGTTTTAATGAGGCGATTTTTTCGCTTCAACTGATTTTTCAAAACCCTGACAGAAAATTGGTTTGTCATAGCAAACGCCCCTAATGTTCCGACTATTTCTGTCACAAACTCTTCTTTCTTCATATCTTTCCCGTCGGTCAACAACTTAAATTTCTTGGTAGTTGATCTTGCTTCTTGATAGAATTCTCTTTTTACCACATCTTTTCTCTTTTTATCAAAAAAGAACTCATTTGGAGGGATCTCTTCCATCCTTATAGGTCTCAATTCTTCATCAAAAGTCCACCCTGTGTCTATGTTCCCTTGAGTTGACTTTAAGGGAGTAATGGAGGCGATGGGATTTCTGATTTGCTTAGCTGATTGGCTTGGAGTGGCAATTGGATTAGGATTTTTTGGCGGATTGGGAGTTTTTCGTTTCTGGTTTCGGGCTCCCAGTTTGCTCTTCCCTGTCCTGGTGTTCTTCTTGTCTGGGTGCTGAATATTTGGAGCCTTCGGCTTCTTTTTGTTGCACCTCTGCTGTTGTCGGATTCTCACCCCGCAATACTGGGGGAAGACAACTTCGTCGATGTTCTTGGAATTTTAAAACATCGGCCCTCTTTTTGGGCGCCAGGGCTTGTATCCGTGCTAAAACCTCGGCATAAGATCTCGTGCCTCGGAAAATTTTATCTGAGGGAAAATTTTCGTGCTCGAACCTTTTAAGCCCATAACTGGCTAAGTGAGTACTTACAACCCTATGTGGATCGTGTTAGAAAAAACAGGACCACGGAGCAATAAAATAAAACAAATGTAGAAACAAAAACACAGAAGGCACACAATACAAGAGAGACACAGATTTACGTGGTTCACCCAGTGTGGGCTACGTCCACCAGAGAAATTGCCAGGTTCTTCCTTTATTATTATCCAACAAATGAAGGGATACAACCTACAACAAAACCCGCTGTAACTTCCTCTTCTTTCTCTCACAGTCTCCTCTCTCAGAATACAATATTCACCCTCGTACATAGCCGCAAATACATTTCCCCCATAAAAGAGGGTTGCCTTCTAGGGAAAAAAACCCCGCAGAGGGGGTACCCCCCCTCTGCACTCCCCCGCGTGGAAGAGTGTACATACTTCTGGGGTGTAAATACTTCATGGGGTATAGACACGACTGAAAGCAAAGGACCTCTGCGTCAGGAAGATAATCGGGCTCCACAACCAACAATCTCCCACTTGGAGACTGATCTGAACAAATCCACTGCTTTTGTATATGCTGGACTTTGAACCTTCTTGGACCTGGAAAATTTCTCATATTCATCTTCAATCTTGAAGACCAACTGAAACTGAGCAAGAACTCAGTTTCTCCCTGGTTACTCCCTTTGTTAACATGTCTGCAGGATTCTGGCTAGTGTGTATCTTTTCCAGCTTCAATTGTCCATCTTCCAAGGTGGATCGTATGAAGTGGTACCTCAACTGTATATGCTTAGTCTTTGAATGAAAGGTTGAGTTCTTTGCAAGGTGAATGGCACTCTGACTGTCACAGTACAACTTGTTGTTCTCCTGCTTCTTTCCAAATTCCTCCATAAACCTTTGTAACCAAATCATTTCTTTACTAGCCTCTGTAGCAGCAACATACTCTGCCTCTGTTGTTGAAAGTGAAACAACCTTTTGCAGTTTCGAAATCCAACTTACTGTTGTTCCACCTATAGTAAAAAC